>KN895366.1:3363-14048 GCA_000934455.1 Apostichopus parvimensis
CCCCCCCCCCCACTCAAAAGTACCTACCTACGCCACTGCCCTTCACATTATACCATATACCTGAAGAATTTTACTTTGTGATTCAAAGTGCTTGTGGAGCTATGGTTGCATTTGTAAGTTTTGGAGCTATAACTTACCCTCTTGGAACTCCATGAAATCCTACTTATTTGAGAGCATTTGCAGAATCTCTTTAATTTGATGCACAGGTAATTAGTTGATTAATTAGTTAGTCAAATAATAATAAAAATATATATCCATAAAATTACATCAAGTTTAAAAAAGGTTTCATTCAAGTCCATGTTAGTAAGGTTTGAAAGTGCAATTTTTTTTTTAAATATACTTGCACATCATTTATGATTTTACTCAAGTAGAGTAGCCTATACGGATTGTGTGCACAATACGTTTTCATTGATATTCGGTACCATTATTTCATTTTTTCTTCTTTGACTGTTTGTGTTGAATTCCTCTAATCAAGTCAGACAAATCTTAACAATCAAACATTAATGTGTAAATAAAGTTTAACATATGGTTTATGTTTCAGACTTTGCCTCATGCTTTGGACTATTTACTAGCACTCATAGGCATATATAGGAGCCCAATTTGATTTTGGGGGGTTGAAACGACTTGCCCGAAAAATATAACCAAAATTTTTCGCCTGCTCCGGCTGGGCCCGCTACAGCCCCCAGCACCCCCCACCCCGCCTCCTACGCCTATGCTAGCACCCATACTCGGAACGAGCTAATCTCGTCAACTGTAATTGGGTACTTTGGGCTATGTATAGGCTATACTCATACTCTTACTTAAAACAATATGCTTGTATTCATACTCAAACTCAGGGCTATAGTTTTAACTCACACTGGGTGCAGCTAGTTTCTTTTTTTTCACACAATTTTCGCCTCTGAAATTGACTTTGAAACTATAACAGAAGATTGCTCAGTCCAGGCATCATATGATTGATATTTTGCGATTCTATGGATTGCTTAGCAAAGTGCAGGTTACAACCAAGTTTGAAAAGACAAAGGATCAAGAAGTAATTCTAGTGGTAGGATAGAGAATCTATATTAAATTGGAGACTTGTAAAAGATTAAGATTAGCCGGTGGGGTCAGTAATAATATTGAAATCATTTTGAATTGGGGAGACCGGGGGGCTGGTAGTAGCACTTTATATGATTGTGGTTGTAGATGGAAATTCTTTCGAGATAGAGAACAAGTTCGTTCATACCCAACTAAACATAGTTGTGTCCTTCATGAGTATGGGTAGATGCATGACTGCAGTTAAAAGATCACATATTAATTACCTGAACAAGTCGAGGGTAGTAACTATCAACACAGGTGTTGGGTCAAGTTGTGACAGGGCATCGGGCGAGTTGTAACACCGTTTCTTTCTTAAAAACAACATCAAATATGGCTGAACCAAACTAGTCATAAAATTTAAGTTTGATGCCCCAACACATGCAAAATCATTTCTCCTTTCAAAGCGCAATAAATGTGAGTGTACCATATACAAATTAGAGAACGTGCCAACTTGTCCTATTTTAACAGAAGAACACTAGTGACATAAATTCGAGAAAATATTTGAACAGTTCAATATTGGACAAAATCTGTCGGAATCGAAAGAAAGAAATTTATTTTCTGTTGCCTTTATGGCGCGAACGATTTACCGTAAAATCACTGCGACAGCCCATGTCAGCATGTTCATTACACAAATGTAACCTACATATAATCGTATCGTTCACTTCTGTGATCCAATTCCACGGAGGAAACGCCTGAAAATACATGTTTGTTCATTGCAATGGAAGAAAATTACACAATTTCGCAAGCTACCGGAGCTACCGGAAGAAATACACTATTCAATACAGGCTAGCCACGACAGTGAAAGTAAGTCCTAAGCCTAACGGTCGTAAAAAAACAGAGAGATTTGATTGGCGCATGATCTGTTGGGCGGGGCTTGCAACTCTGATTGAAGTTTGTAGAATCTACGGACTCGTTTAAAAAATCTGGCGAATTTTATTCAACTCAATAAAAATAATTAAATTTTTATATGAAACTTGTATAGATCGGAGTCATTTTCACTGAGCTTTGAGGGCAGTAAGATGGAAAGGTCCAAGTTTAAATTTGGCAAACAGACATTGAGACATTAAATCATTTAATAAAGTTATAGGCACGATCACTATGCCTACTTGGTCAACGAAAATAATGGTATTCTGTTTGCCCGGCTCAGTACTGATCAACAACTAGCAAAAACTTTAGCTCCCAGTCGACATAACTTTTCTCCTTTGTCAATGCATTTGTGAATGCTGCACGCGCTCAGTACAAAAAAAAAAAAAAAAAAAATCAGTTTTCACATACACCTAATTAGGTAATATTCTCTAACATGAGCATGTCAAATTTTGGCATCAAGAATATTGCAGCTGTTTCACATACATTACATACTGACAGACGGGATAAAAGAGTTTTGTTCTTATTTTATTTTTTTTTTTGGTTTCTCGTGATCTCATTTTGACTCACATATTTCGTCCATTATCCATTAAACTCTTCCCAAGGATAAGTGGCTGAAAACTTAAACTTTGTTTGAAACATTGCTGCCGAACGGCGGGAGCAGGCTATGCCCAAAGGAACGACCCGAAGATTTTTAATAGTATTAGCTACATGAACTTTTGGCGTTCCATACGCGTGCCACTTTATCCAAAGAACTATTTCCAGACTTTATCACACATTGGTGCCGAAAGAAATTGAGTATCCACAGATAAGCTATAACGAATTTATTATATGTTAGCTTTAATCATTTACATGAAATTTTTGCATGGATACAATTTTAATATTGTGTTAAATGTAATGACAAAATCATTTAAATTAATGGTAATTTGAAAATTTCTTATACATTCGGTACATTTGGTGTAACTTGGCAGCGAATTATTGATCAAAATAGGCGTGGTCAAAAGAGAGCGTATGTTTACAAAGTTCATATTTGGGCTAGGCGGTGTAGCTAAGCGTACGTACTTATGTGATACAGATAATACTACTACATTCAACAGGCCTGGGTAAAATTTGTATTTTCGAGTTGTAGCGGCATACACACTATTTCTTCATCGGAACTTGCCTTTCGTAAGATTTGGAGGAAGTTTTATTACAGATAATACGTGAGTACGAAAGTGGTTATGAAGATTGAATTGTTGAGCAAGGTTGTGCGGTCTGCATTGCATACTTTGCGAAGGGAGTGTACAGTATCATTATCATTACACCATTCGCCCGTAGGCTAAAGTAGGGCTCACACCTAAACAAGTTCGCTGCAGTGGTATCATTAGTAAATATCATACACACAGAACGCTAACATTAGAATTAGACTATGTAGGCCAAGCTATGATTTTTAAAGATGAAGCGCAGTAGCATTGCATTACTTCAAAGTTACAATGTAATGTGGGTGTTTATTCCCCAAGTTGCTCAGTTGAATATTAACCACCATGTGGTAATTATTGGAATTAAGGCAGTAATTTGAATTAAGTAATTGGAATTAAGCCTAACAAGTAACATCGGTGTTACTGAACATTAGTTAGGTAGCATGGGCACTTCGTATTCCGGACACCTAAGCCTTAAAACACCCCAAAACTATATCTATTTGGTATAAATCACCTGAAAATATACTTGATATGGTGGGAGAAGTGTGGTATAGTACGATACACGGCCAAACTTTCTTTCCTGCAAACTGTTTTCACGTTGTATTCCACGAAGATTCTTGTGATTGTGGAACTGGTATTTCTTTGCTCGAGTATTGCGAATATTCGGACACCCGGCCTACAGTGTGGCGCTGGTGATAAAATTGGTGGCGCAGTTGCTCTTTCAGTAATTATAACAGACTTCATAGATCTCCGTCATTTTATTGACAAATATGTAAGTATTTACTTGCACACGGGTCATTTTGGAGAGAAAATAACTGTAGCTTCGTACTTGTTGGTGAAATTTGGCTCTTCCTGTAGGGTGTCATGCATTTCTTAGGGGTGTCCGAAATTCGCAGTGTTCCGAAATTAGCAATACTGACTATACTCTGTACTCTAGTTCACCCAGTATTGGTGGTCAAAGGAGGCAGGTAAATTACTGTTTATAATATAAGAAAACTTCGTATGAAGTTTTTATCATGTGTATATACACAATTGCAGAAAGAGAAAAGAAGAAACAAACTGAAAAAAAATTACAAATATTAATAGTTAATAACATACAACAATTATTGTCTCAGCGACACTTTTCTATCTCATCCTTCCCGTAGGAAAGATGAGATATTGTACAGTAGCCCCTTTGCCAATTGGGCCACATAAAGCAACGTCAGTTGCCATAGCAACAGTTGGCATGATAATTTTTAATTTACTTGAGTAGCTAGCCATGGTGGGGTGTACACCCAAGGGTGACCGGACTGATGGAGTGGTCAAACTGTGTCAGTGTGTGTGGATCGGTGGGTGTGTTTGTACAGTACAGTAGTTCAGAATGAAGTGAAGCTCATCTTATTTGAATTTTCTCTTTTGAATTTGAATCTTTTGATAAACATACAGTAAGACTGATCAACCTTAAATTTGTTATATTGACATAGATTAAGTTTCACAGAGTGTACGTATGTACATAATTTTTGATTATCATCTTCATTTGAAGCCAACCTGCGTTATTGCCTGTATACAGTAACGAAATTTTGCTACCCAGACAGACTACTGGTATTCTCCACTTTATTATTATATTCATGAATGCAAATCCTACCAGCAAATTATGCAGTTTATGTACAGTATTGGGGGTAGTCATACTGTTTTCTGTTAAAGTATTTATCAAGCTGATCAGATTACTGTATATATGGAATTTAATGTAATGACTAACGTACACTGTAATTTGTACCATATATACTGTACATGTATTCTTAAAAGCAATCAGGCAGTTACAGTACTGTACAGTACTGTAGGTAATGTCAGTACCAGCTGAAATTTACAAACATCATCAAATGTCTACGGGAGGATTATGAATGATGCCTTTCAAAGATACTGAAGGCCGACAGTACTGTTTTTAATTTAATGAAGCTAAAACACTATACATTTTCCATAAGTGTTTAGTACATACTTGTATATATGTTGTCTGATGATCGCTCAACGTGTGATACTCTGAGTAATAACTACTAGTGTTCCACTAGTCTGATTCTCATCTATACGTCACAAGATAGACGCCACCCAACCAAATGTATACATATTAGAGAATTTTATTAGAGAAAACCAGAGAAAGATATGACTCATAAAATTTTGACAAATAAGGAGTATTGTTTTAGAAAATATATTGGAATTTTCGGTCCGCTTGGGACCTTCGTCAGCAATACTTGGCAGTCGAATGAAAAGTACGAAATGTAACACAATGCAAGTATGACACTTGATTTAAGTGTAAGTTGCATTGATGGAATTAGAACCTAATAAGCCATGACTATACAGGAAGTGGATTAAGGAGCAAGAATGGATTAAATATGTTTGTAGAACTGATAAGGGGTCCCAAGTCTTTGTTGAGGCTGGTGATGTGAGACTTATTACGAAAGATCCAATCAAGTTCTTTACGTTTACATTCAGTAGCGGATTTGAAGTTCGAGGCAATTAAAATACATTTTAGGCTTTTGAGAGAATGACTATGAAGATTGAAATATTCGGAAATAGGGAATCCTGCAAAATTATCACGAACAATTTTTTTTGTGATTACACAGTCCGTAAATGTGGATTTATATATATTTATATGAAGATTGAAATGTGGATTATTCGAAAAGACTACAAACACAAAATTACACATCTGAACACTTTGGTGGTGGAAAGAGAAGGAAGGGTCGTTGACCAGTAGTGACCGGTCACTCATAATCGTACCCTGTAAAATGGTCACCTGTTCTCTCTAGGCACTGTAGAGCAATACTTCTGAGGTTTTGAGGAGACAGGTTGGCCTGTCACAATTTGTAAAGTCAACCAGGAAGTTTTGGGATGTTTTCCTGTTGAATAATCCGATAAAGACCTGTGTCTCCTTTTGCTGTACATTTCTTATCCATTAATATCAATACCTCTCAACTCCTAATGTCTCATCCTACAGATTATACAATAGATACCAAGGATGGGTATTTTGTCCAAGGCCCCAACGCCATACAAAGGACAGAAGTACGAGGACCTGAGGAAACAGCACCAGGCAAACGGAAGTCTTTTCGAAGATCCAGAATTCCCAGCGACCAATGCATCTCTCGTTTACAGTCGTCAAGCACCTGGGCAAGTCGTGTGGAAGCGTCCAGGGGTAAGTACAGTACTCTAGGGAAACTTTTGTTGTTGTTGTTGAAAATTTCAAAGGAAAACTTTCTCTTGTCATTTCTATTTCCACCACTTACGTACAACCTGTCATTGCACCCGTCATTGAAGGGAATGACATAATAATAATAATAATATTCCACTTTTATAAAGCGTCTTATACCAGTGATAGATCTCAAAGTGCTTTACCCCTGGTCAATGATAACTTGTCCCAGAGACAATCCCTCCAGGCGGCTGCAGTTATATACTGCGCCCCAATGACAAGTTACCTCACAGGTACCCATTTAACCCCTGGGTGGAGAGAGGCAAGTGAGATGAAGCATCTTGCCCAAGGACACAACGTAGTGAAATAGGCCGGAGTCGAACCAGCAATCCTTGGATCACGAGTCTGACGCCTTAGCCAATCGTCCACCACGCTCTCTGATACTGTTTGCATTGAATATATAGTCTAGGCTACATTTTGCTACATTCTGTGTATCTCACTTAAATACTGTATCAATGAATTAAATACAAATCAAGAAAAAAAGAAAAGAAATATTCAATGAGTAATTTAAACTGAACTGTAAGTAAATTATGAAAGAAATGAAAAGAAAAGAAAGGAGATGTATCTAGGAACAAATGATAATCCTCATAACAGAGTTAAATCCTTACAATTTTCTCACGAAAGGAAACAGGTTGAGAATTTTTGTTGAACCAGTTTGACAGTACATCGTAGAAGTCTCTTCTAGATGTGATGTTTCATAGTTCACATGATTCTTTTGCAGCAAAAATTTAGAAATTGAAAACCAATACAATATACTGTACTATGTATAGGTCATCCCTGAATAGTGAATTTGATATTCACAATAGAAAGATTATATAAATAAACTGTACAGAATATTAGTCGACTTTCGGTCACACGTTTTCTCACCCGAAAGTGTTGTCCGCATTGTGTTGATCAGTGCTGTGAACTCTAAATTGAAACAATGGAATACAGTTTGTTCTAATCGTAACTCTATGACCTTATACAATGACAAGGTTTTCCGACAAGGTACGGGTACTGCAAAATTGTGTGTACGGTTATAAATGACAAAGTCATCATTTTCTGTATCACAATATAGTTTTTTCCCCCATTTTTTTCAGGAACTGTGCGACAATCCTCATTTTGTAGTAGCAGGTTTCAATAGCGGAGATGTACATCAAGGTTCACTTGGTAACTGCTGGTTTGTTGCTGCGACTGGAAACCTGGCCCAGGAGAAGGAACTGTGGGAGAGGGTAGGTGCATCTATTAAACACACTATATTTACCCTGTCAGAACAATTCTTGAGTGTCATCTCTAGAGGAACAAATATGAAACTTTTCTTCACCTCAACCTCAACCATGGTGATGCTGAGGTCAGAGGTCATTGACTATACTGCCTCTGTTTGGGGGTCAGTGAACATTTTCTCATTGTCATGTGGGTTATCCCTATGAATCTATAGATGGAAAACAATTTGAGAACAACAACAATTTATTGTTCAAATCTTGTCTAGCAAATTTGAAGGTTCTGAATTTTGTGTCTTATATAAAAAAATGGGTTCATGTGTAAAAAAAAACCTGCTATATAATATTTGCCATTGCATAGCAACTTGACCATTTTGCGGTGCAATATCGATAGATTATTACCAGGAGAACCTGCAGTCGGTTGAGAAACTAGATTTGAAAATTTATTTTAAACATAAATGCACTGGCACAAAGATTGTTTTGTGTTTATATATAAGTGTTCTGTGTATATTTTCTTTATGTGTGTACATATGTTCTGTGTATTGTATATGTTCTATGTTTATGTTACATGTATATGTTCTGTGTATATGTTTTATGTATATGTACTATGTGTATGTTAATCTGTGTATATATGTTCTACATATATGTTCTACATATGTTCTACATATATGTTCTTTGTATATGTGCATATGTATTTTCTGTGTATATGGTCTGTGTATATGTTCTGTGTATATATGGTCTGTGTGTGTATGTTCTGTGTATTTGGTCTGTCTATATGTTCTATGTTTTGTGTCTATGTTTCTTCAAAGATCACTACCACAGATGAGTATTCCCAGCATATGTGTCTAACCAAATAAAACACACCCAGTGTTGTGTTATCAATCTTTATGTTCGATCATATTGAAAAGTACTTGACTATACTGACATATTGTGAAAGAAACTATGAATAGTGCATACAGCAAACACTGGTTTGTTTACTACCGTAGATTATGTTTAATTAGTTTTTCAGTGACTACAGATTAGCACAGTCTGTTGCACACACCTACACAGTGTGGATGGTGTCATTTTTAATAATTTAACCAACTTTATTATTTAACTTTAAAATTACTCATTTACTGTTTAAAGACAATCTTTTTCAAAAAGACAAACTTATGATAAAAGTAGTCGCTTTGCATGTACAGTAAATTTGCATGGTGATATATCGTTATCACTACTGTATGGTACGATTAACCAGTAAAGGCTAGAAGTATATACAGCACAGTTCCGTAGACATCAATTAACGGCCAGGAGATAATAGGATGCGTCACTTCCATGAATGGCTTTTCAAGGAATTGCAATTTTTTTTTTTTATTATAATTTTTTTATGTTATCGGTTGTATCCCTGTCATACATTGTAATGGTACTGTACTAGTACTATGCCACTCTAACTGAACATAAATAGGGGTACGGTTACTATAGCGACGGATGTGTCTCTGGTTTTGTGTCATTTTTCAAAGCTGTGTATGATTTTGCTTTCAAAACATCATTTCAAAACTTTTAGCACCACTTTCTGTCCTTCTTTCTTAACAAGTAACTGTTTTTATAAGTTTCAATTTTTTTTTTATTTACTTTAAAAACACATTACATTGTTCAAAAAAGATTGTTACACTGCATACTGTAGATTGGTTCTATGATGTTCTTCCAGTTGATCTGCACCTGGCATTAAAAACCAGATTTTCTCTTTTCAAAGCAAACAGAAGTACCTTGTAAAAACATCGTTCCTAACTACATGTCAATGAGAAAATTTATGCTTTTATTCCCTTATTTAACATAGAAAGGTCTGAAGTGAGTGATTAATCGTTGTGAACCATCACAATACATTGCAAATTGGCAACCTTTGCTCTTTATGTTGATTAATGATTAACTAATTGCCAGTTGAGTCAAAGCTGCATGGTGAGAATGTCACCTTCTTATGGTACTCATACAGTAAACTCTATAAAGATATATATACAGTGTTCATGTACAGCCGCTGTATGTGGATCTTTGCCATGAAGGTCTTCAAAGGGAATTAAATTATTATTTACCACCCTGCCCTCCCTCCCCCCCAAAAAAATATGCTAGATAGATCAAAAATGGTCACATGATGTGCTAATGATATGTTTTCTTTAATTATACTATCATCTTCTGACCAAATTTGTATCCACTTTCAGCAACTTTTGTGAAAACCAAAACAGGTTAAAGGGTTGTACTGCATGTGCTGGTGATGGCGTTGTGTGGGTGTGAATTTGTTTTGTACTCTGAGGACTTGAACTAAGGAATTCTTTGTCCTTATTCATCATTTGAAAAGAATCATGGTCTCTGAAGAATTCTATTGTTATGGCCTAAGGGGTATTGTTAAGGTACATCAGTGAATCTGAACAATGAGAAAAACCCTGGGGTCCTCAGTCTGATTGGTGAACACGCCCAGTTTATGTACAGGTGTGTGTAACTTGTAGTCACTTAAGCCCAACATATACAGTATATACGTGACAAATTGATCTTCCATAGTCTGTACAAGAATTTCTGTGAAGGTGAAAGGTCATCTGAGGCCAACAAAGGTCCTAAACTTCCTAAACTTCCTAAACACATGATAACTCCAAAAGTCAAGCTTTGATGACCTACTCAGTGAATCCAGTCAATTAATTTTTTTTGTGTGGAGGTCAGAGAATAGTATCTTCAAAGAATAGATTCTTGAGCTTGAGGGGATTATGGTTTTGCGACCTTATGAATTTTCTTAGAAAAGTATTCTAAGTGGCAATTCTTCTTTCTTTTGTGATTCGAAACTGTTTAAAGAGATGGCCTTATTGGACGCAGATCTATCTGTATATACTCATTCATGCGTGTCTTTGCATTAAACGTAGCAATGACCGTGTGTAGGTGTAGAAAGTGAGACCTCGAAAGTGAAACTGTATAAGGAAAGCCCTGATGAGTTCCTCTATTTCATTCAATCGTGTTAAACATGTTTCATTCAATGAAAGCAACAACGAAAAAAAACAGAATAAAAAGTGTGACAGGAAAGTGCATTGGTTGAATCATGAATGAGTTGCTGGTCTCCATCAAGTTGTCGTCAATTATGAAACGATAATGAGTCGAAAAATCTTGAATGGCGAAAACAGAAAACTTCCAGCTCCCCAT
>KN895373.1:0-17668 GCA_000934455.1 Apostichopus parvimensis
TTGTAATTGGCTAAAATGGACTGCAGTATTTAAATATACAGTTTTAATATCGGTTCCCTGGCAAGAGTATCTCCTTCAGTATCTCCTTCAATATGTACCTGGCATTGAAAAGAAATGTGCAAATTCCACAAACAGAACAGGTGACATTTCGATGCAGTTTTGTTTGAAGTTTAACATTTCTTTAACAACGCAGAGCACAAATCAACTAACACCGACGTATGAAGTATACATTATGATACATTTTAAAATAATCCAATGGATTTTTTCTTGTTTGTTTGTTTTAAGTTTAACCTAACGAATAGAGTGTCAGTAATTCACAAATACTCTTGTCATACCATTTTTTTAACCTCTTATCAGTTATCAAAGATACATGGTTAAACAAGTTTCCAAGTCGTTAAGTGAGACAGCATTTTTAAAGATTTAGTTAAAGAACAAGGAGATATATAACTCTTATTAGCACAGTTATTGTGATGACCAATGATCTCAAAACTAGTCATAAAGAAAACCTACTAGCTGAAAACAAATTGCCTTTTGACGTTCAACATCAAGACTTCTGTGTTTGTTCCGCTCTTGATCTAACTTGGATATGACCATTTTAAATTAACAACAATATTCAGTTAGAATCATCAAAAGGCTTTGTTTTACAAATTGGTGGTACTAAGACACACTTTCGTGCTTTATACTGTTACTACATGCAACATACGGTATAATATGAAATTGGAAATGACCCAATTGCAAACTTAATTATCAGAAATGTACATTCTTAAAGTCAACAAAAATATCCAGTTTCGATTATATATGGTATACAACATTATAATAGCATTAATCACTGATATTGTAAATACTAAGTCAAAGATGTGTTACTGCAAGACACGAACGTTACGTTACATAGAGTACATTGGCTTTCTTCGATGTTTTGAAATTTGACAATAATCGTTCAAAACTAGCCAGTATTACTTATATCATTATTTACAACCAAACTATGTTGGAAAACTATTGGGGACGTAAGTATCCAACCAAATTTTGGTATTACATTTGCCCCCAAACAAGTTAAATAAACACAATAAGTACGCATTTATCCAACCAAAAAATAAAAGTAAACGTTTGCCACAAAACAAGTAAAATGGAGTCAATAGGTTACCAGTGCTATGCAAAATATTTGCCCAACTTTATTACAGTGCAACATACGGTTTAATATGAAATTGGAAAGGACCCAATTGCAAACTTAATTATCAGAAATGTACATTCTTAAAGTCAACAAAACATATCCAGTTCCGATTATATATGGTATACAACATTATAATAGTAGAGTATCTCTTCGAGGAATAGCATATCTTGATCAAGGTGAAAATAATGCCATTTCAGCCGTTTATTTGTCCTTAATAAGAAAATAAACATTTAAAATATATATACATTAGCCCTATGTTTTAATTTTCAATTGATTTCTTACATGGTAACACAACGTATAATTAATTAACAGTTCTAATCAATCTCTTTCTTGTATTTTATTGCAGGTTACGATGCTTTGCCTTACAGCAAAGGAATGGCTTTCACAACAAGAGATCGCGACAATGACCTTTATTCTTCCAACTGTGCTAGTAGTTACAATGGTTGGTGGCATAAAGGCAGTCCAGGTGCTTGTTCTTACACTTATCCCAATTATCCATGGAGTACTGGTCCTCATTGGTATAACTTTCCCGGCGGTAATCATAACATCCAATATATAGAGATGAAGATACGTCCAGTTGAATAAAGAAGGAAACAAAAAATTACAACACAGCTGTATGAAGATCGACATTACATGGAAGCAACTAAAAAGCCAGTTACATTGGTGAACATGATTCATGAATTTAACGTCAGAACTCATTTTGGAAAATAAACGTGGATGCAAAAGCCTTCATCGATGGTTCTTAAATTCAGGTCTACTCTCCATAACGACGTCCAAGAATATGTGTGTTTCATAACAACAATTATTTTTAGTTTGCTTAATGTCTAAACAGACTCATGCTTATTATTCAATGAAGAAAATAAACTTGTATCGTAAAGTCATAGAACATATTCTTCTTGTTATTAAAACATGTTTTGAAAGTAGACTACCCTATTAAAAATCATACCTTTGCAATTGGCATCAGATTATGGCTTCGAGGGAGGGGGTTTGTGTTATTTCAGGCTTGTACGTTTGCAATGCGATTGAGACTCACCTTGAAGAAAACAATTATCACAAAATGATGAAACCTTGCGTTCTTGCATCATCAATGGACGCAGTCATCTTACTAGCTTTCAATCAGAATCTATTGATACCTTACCTTTCAATTAAACTCGTTATTCATTCATATGGTATTGTAAACTGCTGAGGAGGGTGGTAGGAGTGGGGGTAGTCTGGTTTCATTTGAGAGTGATTTAATATCCAGCTCATCCTCACCGCAGGTTGCGCAACAGCGTTTAATTAATCGTGTAGTTGGTATTGAGTTGGATTTTAATTTTCTAAGATATCAAGAGTAAACGGAGCGACTTCATTGACTATATTTCTACATACAAAGTAAATCTCTACCCGTCCCTTACTTATTCTGCATTTCAACTGCTCATATTTGGAACTGATAACCATAAACAGTAACCTAGTTTATATTTTTATGCTACAATGGGTTCTTGTTTAATCGTTTGACTGCCTAGCAATGTTTCTTCCATTCACATTTTGTTTTGTTAAATTGTAGTTGCTTACAACGTAATTGAAGATTACAACGCACTTTACCTTTGCAATGTCGCCCTTCTCGTCCTCGGATAGACCAATGACAAAAGCTCAAATCGACGTCAGCCCGTTACATCAGGGAGTTGTTATGGAACAACTCTCTGGTTACATTTAGCCGATACATCAGGCCGATTAGGCCGATAACGATGCATCATTTTATTAGGTGGATACACAATTCATTTTGTAGCCTCTGACTACACTATACAGGATATCGATAACACGCGACACTCTCATTTTACTCCTGGAAAGATTTTCTTTCATTGTCAAGACTAACAACTATAATTTCACAAATATCAATCGATGCATGTATCTGATCAGTCTAAGTTTGTTAAAGGCATGAAAGATAAAGGACGGTATTTCGTATTGTTGCTTAGCTATTAGTAGAAAATATTTCAATGTATAATAAAAAATGGATCTCCACCCCTACAGTTGAAATTCATGACGACACGTCAGACTTTCGCCCATCCTTAGATCTCAACAGGGCTAACAACTAAAATCCCTAAAGAGGAATCGCTAATATAATACAAACTATTTTGTTAACAGTAAAGTTAAGTGTTCCGTTACGTCTCGAATCTCCGAAAGGAATATTTGTGGGATACGGGCAGACAGCGCGAGGCACACTCAGACATTAACCGAGGGAGAAATGAGTAGATTTACAAATGATACCCAAGATTCATTGTACTCTATCATATCATTCATATTTCCAAAGTATCTTCTTTATTATCTTGCCGACTTCGTAATCAGTATCGACAATAATTTCCATATACCATAGAATTAAATTGATCTTCTCAATTGAGATCAGATTCTCCTCTGCCTCAATAATATCTGCAAAACATTACAAACATTTACTAAGAAAACGCATTATATACTGGTACTAGAACAAACGAATATGATCTTCGACAGACTGCTCAGTTTCAACCTTCATATGGAATTTTGTGTGTGCTTTTTGTATTTGTTTAAATAGGACACATGCAAGTACTCCAAACATCGTAATAGTAATAACTGTAAGGCAGTAATTATTTACAATAAATATACACGATACATTCTGCTTTTGCACCTCTCATTACACTGGCCGTAACTTGGGAATATGCGCTGGTTTACAGAACAGCGCATATATAAAATTGTTTGATGGGTGCTAATTGGAATGTTACCTGACTCATGCGATCCGTGCACACTTTCAGCGTAATTGCAATCTTGTTTACAGACTAAATTTTAATATACTTTCGCTTCAGGAGAACGATAGAGCTTAACCCTAAAAGCTATACATGGTTAACTAGTAGGAAGATAACATGTTTGATGTTTTTCCCAGATTCATGATGAAATAGAACTTTGATGGATTTAAATTTTGATTTCATACTCATGGCGTATAAACCGAATCTAAAGTATTGCGATAAACAAATGGAACCTGTAAACCACCGTATCGAAGAGACCACGAAGACATTTCCCTACTACTTGTACTGAACCATACGGATTTCTCCAAACAAGGAGTTTCGCACATTTCCAGATGGTCTCAAAGTACGGCTATCGATCAACGTTGTCGTGATTGTCGTGATTCGAGAAAAATTCCAGAAGAGGCAATGGTCTTCAAATGACCGTGAATTTGCTCCTCCAATTTAGAGCTAAAAACCTACAAATATAAACTATACTAATAGATGAAATGTCGTGACGATGGTTGATGGAGACGCAGGTGTGAGACCACTGAGTTCAGTGAGTAGTAGGAAATATACCCTATGATCCTCGAAAATACATATTTATATTAGTGATAAAAAACGTCATTGAACACTACACAGTTTTCAAACTAACATTTTAAATTGACGTGTGACATGTCCGTCATTACAGTTGAAAACTACATTGGTCCTAAATAAATGAACATTTCTATTCTTGATAAATTAACATGCACCTCGCAAATTAATTAATGGTCTTACCACCATGTGGCTAAAAATTAATGGTATCTGTCCGTAAAAAAGGTTAATGATGCCATATAGAGTAGAGCATGACCTTTGGTTCCAGATCTGGAATAGTAGGCAGGCATTCGCAAGGTTGAAGGACGTCCGGTTTTTTGTCCCTGGGCACGGTGGTGGCTTGTCCTCGAACTCTAGGCCGTTATCTCGGCTAGTGTTTGTCGTTCCCTTAAGTCACTCCCATAACAAATGATCCATCCAGAATCGATCTTTATAAACAGAACTGAACAATGTTACGTCGCCAAAGATATTGGATAAGTCTGCACACCGAGAATAAAACTAACGAGCAAATGGAGACCAGTTCCTCGATCAAGTAAGAATCACGATGATTTGCCGCCTTAAACAAGGAAGATTTTAACACCAGACGAAAGTTTTGTATGGAAGTACCTATTCGGCACCTCCACCAAATGTTCCGTTTCGTCTCGAATCTCCAAAAGGAATATATGTTGAATGCGGGGTTGTAGCGCGAGGCACACTCAGACATAAACGGAGCGAGAATTTATTCACCTATAGATGCATACAGTTTTACTACTTCTCCTGAAGCCAAGTCTCTCTAACCCCAAGAACCGTAACATTAGTAATTTACAGGATTGAACAATAAAATACTTTCATTCATTCATAACTAACAAACAAATTGGGAAAGGAACAATCTTCTGTGGCGTTTAAGTTTCTACCAAGCTAAACTCGCAGTTCATGGTCTATCGACAAACACGCCATCTTTATCATTTTAAGTGACATTTAAAATCATGACGTTTGCAAAAGATTTTGTTAAGAATTGTTCTACAGTATTTTCACCTTTAAAGATTAGCTATATGTGTTACATTGATCAGGAAAATTCAATAAATATGTTATTGTAAGGATTAAGAAAGCTGAAGGAATATATACCTTCATTCTCACTACATGGCAGTCAAAAGTTCTTCAATTTGTTGTCGTAATTTTCATAGTAAAGTTAACTACTAGTATGCGCATTGCTGGGAAATTTCTGTTTTTTTTTAAACATGAAATTACACAAAGGACGCAATCATCTTACGATCTTTCAACAAAAATGTATTTACACTTTCCTTTCTAGCACAATAAATGTGTTCTTCACCCCCATGATATTGCTCGACCGCTTATTACAGGGGAAAGCAGTAGCAAATGGTTGGGGTGTAAAGAGAGTGTTTTGGGTTATGAGGGTGGTGTAATATCCAGCTTATTCTTTCAGCAAGTTGCGAAACTGCGTAGAAATGTATATTTGTCGGTGGCTTTGAGTTTTTGAAATATCCACCACATCAGGAATAAAGAGAAGAACTTCACGCTAGTTACCCTTGTTACCATTATAAAGCTTGTCCTTTCATCGTCAAGACTAAGGACTAGATAGGAAGAAATAATATTTCATTGTGGTAATGCTGTCGAATATACGAGACATCTGTTTAGCGTTATTAAATAAGTATCGGCGAAGGCATAGGAAAGTGAAAATAATATCTTATTTGTTGTGGATAAAAAATCATGAATAACATGTTTTAATTTTTCAATTGAAATGTCTCATGAACATTTTTGTATATTTGGCGATTGAACAAGAACCAAGTGAAAGAGGTTTAGGCCTATTCCGTTTTGTAAGTTACAATAAAATGTATCTAATAGATTATGATAGATATTAAACGCTTCTTATTATAAATTTCACTTCGTTAAAGAGTTTACCTTTTCTTTTACAATGATAAAGTTAACATATTCTATTTAATGTATGGTTGTCATTGGAACTCATCTACATAACTAGATCATACAGCTATCATATCAAAATTATATTGTATTGCACATGATGGAACTTCACCTTTACGGTTGATAGGGAATGATCATCTATTCCAGTATGTCATTCACAAGACACCTCTATCGGGAAAATTTGAGATTGAATATCACTTCTTCTTGGGCTCTCAACCTGAAAACACCAGTCCAGAACAATTCGGCAAGATGCATCTTATTACTTCATTTTGTATTTTCGGAGCCTTTGTCTCAAGTCTCCAAGTGTCAGGAAACACAATGGTAAGTTTCTTATCTGTTCATTTCTTTCACCATTATATTTTGTTGTCATGATCTGATTGAAACTGAGTAATTGAGATTTTTAAGTCCTAAAACAAATTATGCGATTTATTCCTTTTGGTTTTATTTCAAACATTGTTACATTTTATGATAGTTGAGTTAATTGACAACAAAATTGAACAAACTTAAAGAAACAAGTTTTTTTTAACTCTCTGATTAATCTCGATCGATTGATAGTTACAACTCATTGGGGATTAATTTATCTAAAGACTAAAATTTTGGTTTCAATTTTCTGGTGGTACATTCTCTTTAAAGGTTAATTTACCTTCAAAGACAACGCTTTTTTTTTTTAGTTCAGGAAGATCGCCTCATGAACGATGGGGTTAAAGGGATACAACCTCAAAAGACTTCAAGTGAACGGAAAACATGAGAGTCAACTAGTAGAGCGTTACAGTTGATGTAATCAAATTATAGTTTAGATTGAACATCCGAAAATTACAAAAAATCTTGTTTGGTAAATTTTAAACCAAAGTGTATAATGTAGCGGTTTTACCTGTCCATCACGTTTGTATTTTCAACAAATCATACTAACTTTAAGAATAGTAGAACCAGCTGATGGGAGGGAATAATTTTGAAAAAAAGATCATGTCATGTTTGGAACAAAATGTACTAATCATTGAAACAAACATAATCGTTCTTGTAAACGCAAAAGCTTTACCTATACAGAAGAATATTGTCAAAACTTAATATAGTGTACTTGAATATTAAATACACCTGTGAACGTTAAACTTCAATATCCGATCTGTTTAGATCTAGTTTAATACCTTACTTGCCAGTTTCAACTTAACAGTATACTTAGCGTGTATAAATGGTTTTTCAGCCATTTTCCTCTAAATATATGTTTTTATTTATTTATTAATTTACAAAACAAAACATACTTGTCTCTTTGCAATGTATGTATCGCCTTTTTTCTTAAATTATAAAATAAAATATTTTACTCGGTGGCACATATTATTAGTAAAAACTTTATGTATATCATGTCTAATATCTGAAACATTTTCGAACAGTATCAGATGTTTCCTTTAAATTAGCTTTGTAAATTTCACAAGAATATTATAAAACTTCATTCAGTACATTATCAAAATTATCAAAGTATACTTAAGCTTCTCATGTTGCGATGTATTACTTGCAATAGAATTTTTTTAAATATAATATTTTACTCGATGACACATATCTTGAGTAAAAACAATATCTATATAATGTCTAATATCTAACACAATTTTCAAAAATTGGAAGATGTTTCCTTCAAATTAGCTTTTTAAATTTCACAACAGTGTTATAAAACTTTATTCACAAAATAAATCAAATTACATTTAAACTTAAACAGATTTGTTTTAATTTATGTCTCATGTTGCGATGTATTACTTGCAAGAAGAATGTTAAGTAATATTGGTTAGGTTAAAAACATTGGCGATCAATCGCATAGCTTATATAATATTTTCTAAGTTATGAAAACGTATGATGCTCTAGTAACTTTAAATTCAACTAATCGAGGTCGTTTGTGTAACCAGCCATTAACGTTGACATGGAACTTGATTGTTTCTCTTATACTTTTTTGAAATAAAGTTGCTCGTTAACTCTGTCTGTATGATAACGTTATATCCTTTGATATTACCTTTGTTCAGTAGGTATTTCTTCTAAACATTATCTTTCATTTGTCATTAACTCTCTATGACCTTTGCATTGTGTGCCAATACTATCCTGAAAACTTTCAATCTTTAACGATACTATATGAAGCAAAATAAGTTGTCTACTAAACAGAATTACATCTGATTTAACGTCTCTTTAAAGATTTTAAGGTTATTACAAATCTCCGAAAATATAGCTTAATATAGTATTTAGATTTATTATTCTTCAAAACATGACTCACAACATGCCAAAAGCTTTACGAATCATAACTAACTTTAATTCAAAATGAATAATTGATAAGCAATTGTAACAATGACAATGGTATCGATTACCAATATTATCAATACTATGAAGAATTACAACTTCTAGTTTTATTATTGTTTCTTTTTGTTCGATATTCCATAAAATTTATTTCAATTTTTTTCCGTTTTATGTGCACAATATTAAGGGCAACTGACATTAGGTCCCATAAAAGTTGTCTGCTACTTGAGTTTTATTCACCCCCCACCTTAACGTATAGTAAACACACTGGACCTATGTAAATGAGCCGAATACGTGGTATTATAGATTGCTATTACAGTCGTGATTTTGCTTAGTTGTAAGAAAAAATAAAAAAGACTGAACTTTAAAACCTGAACGTACTTGGCTTTATTTTTTGTAAATGTCGTTATCTTCCACTGTAGCTTTAGGTTTGAAGAATAACGTCCGAATTTGCTATTTTTGTTAAATTGTATTTAGTTGTACGATCGCGAAATCGTCTTTTCTGTTAGCTAACTATACACAAAGGTCGAATATTTCCCATACCATTATTTTGCTTTTCTGAAAGATATCCGTTGTTTAGATTAAACTTTACTGAATGTGTATCAGATTTCAATCATCCGTTGAAAGAAATAACGTTTGTAAAGATCGATGACGTTCACATATTTTTAATATTATTCTTTCTGAAGTGACAAGAGAATTCTTCTTATACTGAGAAACATAATAATAGGTCATGTTGTAAAAAAAAAACACAACTTCGAATTTTATTAATATTCAAGTGAAATATTAATGAGCACAATGCAATTTGTCCCGTGAAGTTATTTTTTCTCCTTAATTTATGATGGTTCTCCTATAAAAGATATCATTGTTATTTTTATTCTCTCACACATTTTGTTCCATATTGTATGAAAGCCAAGAACTTTGCAACAAAGAACGAAAGAAGCTTAAAAAGGGAGCTTCTCATAGTCTCATATTGAAGCTGCATCTATAGATCTCTGTAACAATTCAAGATATATAGTTCACAAGTATCGTAGGAGTTTGCGAAGCTGTTAGGACAATCAGCCTAGATTGGTGCAGCTTCAAATTTAGTAGAGATCAGTATATATTTGATTTATCTTGGCCTCATAAAAACCTTGTTTTCATTTAGTACGGCAATACTTACGTCTTCTCACATGCATTTTCGATTTGGTAAAAGTTAATTGTTTGGTCAAAATATGATTTTGAAGTTAAGTATTTCCCTTTCGTGTGCTTATTTTATACCTTCCATTTAACAAACTTTCTGCAATTGATTTTGACAATTTTAAAGTGAAAGTCACATATATATTTAGGCAATTTTGCTCCATTAATCAAAATTTCATCATTCAAATGGTGAAGGTAAGAGTCGAAGGTTTTGAAATTTGTTTCGAATGATTTGATATTTATTAAATCAAGCGTATTGAATTTATTAATTACTCTTTAATTAAATTTAATTTGGTACCAAAAAAAAGATGATGATGTCCTTGTTTATTATTTGAAATCTTTCTTGCTGATTAAGTTTAAACGTTTTATAAGAAAAAAAAATGCAAATTTTGATATGATTGTTTGCGACCGGTTTTATTATAATCATCGCTTGACTGTTTAATATATTCTCTACATTACAGGACATGGATAGAAATGACGGTTTCTCAAGGAATAAGAGAAGTACTAATTCAGGTAAGGAGGTGAATTTATTTCACTGTGTTAATCACCAAATAAACTACAAAACTAATAAATTGTTGATTCTACTGGAGTGCATGTAGTAGCCTTTGTTTGTATCGGTAGGAGTGGGGTGAAGAACGGACAAAGGCAGAGTTACCGGTGAATTTCCATCAACAAAGTAAGAAAACAAGGACTCATGTTGGAGCAGAAAAAATGTATAATTTTTTTTCAGGAAATAACAACGTTTAAAAATTTGTTGTACTTTCACAGATGCTTCTTACTTTTTCTATCAACAACCTGACTACCCTCGAGATTGTAAGGAAGTCTTTGAACAATGTGACGGGGAATCTTCAGACGGGGTCTACCTCATACAACCAGACGGATACCTTGAACCATTTCCTGTGTACTGTAACAACACTGTAGACGGTGGCAATTGGATGGTATGGCTTAAAATATGTTTTTATAAGTTTCGCAGCTTTCACAGACGACTCTAAAATCAAAAAATGATTTAGTTTATTTCAATTGAAGTGACTGGTAAACTTTCGTTTAGTATGATTGTATGTTTACAAATTTTCTATACCTGCAAAAGAGAACAACGTAGCAGTTACAACGCTTATGATTTATAAAGATCGATGTGGACGTACTTTAAACATTAAGAAAAACGCGTGATGCTTAATATTAAAACATGTTCTTGATATATACAGGTTATACAGCGACGCATGGACGGTGGTGTAGAATTCAACCGTGACTGGGAGGATTATAAAAACGGTTTTGGCTTTCCACATCGCGATTTATGGCTGGGTAATGAGAAACTAGCTTACATTACAAATCAGAAAGACTACGAAATAAGATTTGACTTAGTTTCAAAGAGCGGTGATCCACATTTCGCTAAGTACAACCTCTTCCGTGTGAGCGATGAAGGAACTTTGTACAGGCTGGTGGATGTTGGAGACTACGACTCGACAAGTACACTAAGTAAGTATTCTATTTCATAGCACTGATGTATGCTATGTTGTTTGATAGAGTGTTTATATAGGCTACATGTGCTACACTGAGCGAGAGACGTGTATGATGCGCCTAGAGTGCCGTAACTCCTGAAATTGACATATAATGCCCTATAAATTGGCATTTTCTCGCAGTAGGTACTGTTTATAGAAATGACACTGTTAAAAAAATATTGTTTTATACACATAAAAAGCAAAAAAAGCAAATGTGACTTGTAATTGGCTAAAATGGACTGCAGTATTTAAATATACAGTTTTAATATCGGTTCCCTGGCAAGAGTATCTCCTTCAGTATCTCCTTCAATATGTACCTGGCATTAAAAAGAAATGTGCAAATTCCACAAACAGAACAGGTGACATTTCGATGCAGTTTGGTTTGAAGTTTAACATTTCTTTAACAACGCAGAGCACCAATCAACTAACACCGACGTATGAAGTATACATTATGATACATTTTAAAATAATCCAATGGATTTTTTCTTGTTTGGTTTTTTAAGTTTAACCTAACGAATAGAGTGTCAGTAATTCACAAATACTCTTGTCATACCATTTTTTTAACCTCTTATCAGTTATCAAAGATACATGGTTAAACAAGTTTCCAAGTCGTTAAGTGAGACAGCATTTTTAAAGATTTAGTTAAAGAACAAGGAGATATATAACTCTTATTAGCACAGTTATTGTGATGACCAATGATCTCAAAACTAGTAATAAAGAAAACCTACTAACTGAAAACAAATTGCCTTTTGACGTTCAACATCAAGACTTCTGTGTTTGTTCCGCTCTTGATCTTACTTGGATATGACCATTTTAAATTAACAACAATATTCAGTTAGAATCATCAAAAGGCTTTGTTTTACAAATTGGTGGTACTAAGAAACACTTTCGTGCTTTATTCTGTTACTACATGCAGCATACGGTATAATATGAAATTGGAAATGACCCAATTGCAAACTTAATTATCAGAAATGTACATTCTTAAAGTCAACAAAAATATCCAGTTTCGATTATATATGGTATACAACATTATAATAGTATTAATCACTGATATTGTAAATACTAAGTCAAAGATGTGTTACTGCAAGACACGAACGTTACGTTACATAGAGTACATTGGCTTTCTTCGATGTTTTGAAATTTGACAATAATCGTTCAAAACTAGCCAGTATTACTTATATCATTATTTACAACCAAACTATGTTGGAAAACTATTGGGGACGTAAGTATCCAACCAAATTTGGGTAAACCTTTGCCCCCAAACAAGTAAAATACACACGATAAATACGCACTCATCCAACCAAAAAATAAGAGTAAATGTTTGCCACAAAACAAGTAAAATGAAGTCAATAGGTTTCCAGTGCTATGCAAAATATTTGCCCAACTTTATTACAGTGCAACATACGGTATAATATGAAATTGGAAATGAACCAAGTGCAAACTTAATTATCAGAAATGTACATTCTTAAAGTCAACAAAACATATCCAGTTCCGATTATATATGACATACAACATTATGTTAGTATTAATCAATGATATTGTAAATACTAAGTTAAGGGTGTCTTTCGAGAATAGCATCTCTTGATAAACGGAAAAATAAAGCCATTTCAGCCGTTTATCTGTCCTTTATATGAAAATAAACATTTTAAAATATATACATTTGCCCATGTTTTAATTTCCAAATTGTTCCTTACATGGTAACACAACAGAGAATTGTCGTATAGCTCAACATTTCTAACCATTTTTTGTTTACTTCATGACAGGTTACGATGCTTTGCCTTACAGCAAAGGATCGGCGTTCACAACAAGAGATCGCGACAATGACCTTAATTCTAACAACTGTGCTACTTATTATAATGGATGGTGGCACAATAATTGTGCATACATTTATCCCAATTATCAATGGAGTAGTGGTCCTTATTGGCAAAACTTTCCCGGTGGTAATTACAACATCCAATATATAGAGATGAAGATACGTCCAGTTGAATAATGAAGAAAATAAAACGTATACTACAGCTGTATCAAGACAGACCTTACATGGAGGCAACTTAGAAACAAGTTACATTGGTGAACATTATATATGAATCTGACGTCAAAGCTCATTTTGGATATAAGATTGGATGCAAAAGCCTACAGCGATGTTCTCAAATTCAGTTCTACTCTCCATAACGACGTCCAAGAATATGTGTGTTTTATAACAACAATTCTCTTTCGTTTGCCTAATGTCTATACAGACTCATGTTTATTATTTTATGAAGATAATAAACTTTTTTGGTTAATTCATAGAACATACTCTTCTTGTTATTAAAACATGTTTTGAAAGTGGACTACCTTTTAACAACTCATTATCCCTTTGCAATTTACATCAGAATATGGCTTTGCGGGGAGGGGATTTGTGTTATTTGAGGCTTTGTACGTTTTCAATGCGATTGAAACTCACTTTGACGAAAAGATTTATCACAAGATGATGAAACCTTGCCGTTCTTGCGTCATGTTAATCATGGCTATTACCCTTTCCCATGTGTCTATTCTTCTTTCATTATCAAAGGTTCTCTTTATAGACAGAGTTTTGGCAACATGTCTTTGGTGATGGGTAACGCGTACACGATTTTGGGAAAATTCAGCTTCCTTTTAACTTGAGATTGACCCAATGGACGCAATCATCTTACTAGCTTTCAATCACAATTTACTGATACCTTACCTTTCAATTAAACTCGTTATTCATTCCCACGGTATCGTATAACTGCTGATGGAAGGTGGTAGGAGTGAGGGTAGCACGAGGTTTCATTTGAGAGTGATTTAATGTCCAGCTCATCCTCGCCGCAGGTTGCGCAACAGCGTATAAATTAATCATGTTGTTGGTACTGAGTTGGATTTAAAATCTCCAAGATAGCAAGAGTGAAGGGAGAAACTTCACTAAGTAACATATATCTTACCAGATACGAAGTAAATCTCTACCCCTTCCTCACTTATTCGGAATTCAACTGTTCATATTGAGTATGACAACTATTAACAGTAACCTACTTTATATTGGTATACTCCAATGGCTTCTTATTTAATCCTTTGACTGCCTAGTAATGTTTCTTCCATTCACATTTTGTGTTGTTAAATTGTAGTTGTTTACAACGTAATTGAATATTACAACACACTGTACCTTTGCAATGTCGCCCTTCTCGTCCTCGGATAGACCAGTGACAAGAGCCCAAATCGACGTCAGTCTGTTACATCAGGGAGTAGTTATGGAACAATTCCGTGGTTACATTGAACCGATACATCAGGCCGATCAGGCCGATAACGATGCATCATTTTATTAGGTGGATAAACAATTCATTTTGTAGCCTCTGGCTACGCTATACAGGATATCGATAGCACGCGACACCCTTATTTTACAACTGGAAAACTTTTCTTTTATTGTCAAGACTAACGAAGAAGAGGATAAGCTATGGAATACTTCATTTTAACATTTAATTTCTCATTTATTCATTAACAACCTCACTACAAAGTGCAGTCTTCATTTAGTCATTAACAACTTCGCAACAAAGTGCAGTCATACCGAATTAAGATAGACGTTTCATTAATTTTCGATTGAAATTCCGAAAACAGGAATCGCCAATATGATACCAACTATTGTGTTTGCAGTAAAGTTAAGTGTTCCGTTACGTTTCGAATCTCGGAAAGGAATATATGTGGAATACGGGGAAACAGCGTGAGGCACATCAGATAATAACGGAGCTAGAAATTAGTAGATTTAGGATAGAACCAGGATTGATTCATCTGTAGATATAGACAGCTTTACAACTTGTTGAGGCGTAAGGCCAAAGACAACAAAGTGTAACAAGCCAAGTCTCTTTAACTTAAAGACAAAGTATCCCTGACTACCAGAAACTTATCTTCTTGGGATTTACCTAAGCTTACATCGACATTATTGATTGTCTTTTCTCATTATCGTTTCCGGAAGACGTTTGAGTAGGCTATCCGGAAACAATTCACAGTCTTAGAATGTCACATGTTTAACTTCTGAAACGATAGTCGCTTCCTTATATGGTCATTTGTTAGGTTTCGGAAGAATCACAAATACCTGTAGCGTACTTAGAGAACTTCATGGAAACGATAACCGGAAATGCATGTTGTACCTCTGTTTTGCCTGTAACATATTCTCACCTTTTAAAGATTACACTACCACTGTGTCAAAGGTTTGGTGTAAAAATAAACTCTAAAATATACGGCACGTAAGGCAGAAGACAGCTCCATTTTAGGCCACTATGGAGCTGGTGAGTAATGAATTGATACGGGCCAGCCGTTTCTGAACACTATACACCAAGTAATCTGCATAATGTATATCCTTAGATCAGATAGATAGATTAAACGAGAAACCTGGTACAGTCAAAACAGAGGCAATCGAAACGAAAAATGTAGGGTACCGTAAGAAATCAATAAGTGGTCATTGACAATGGTGAAACTTTTTTGCCAAAAAATTAAGGACTGATGTGAGAGTGGAATACACTGTGATCATGATTATAGTTAGAAACACAAAGAAGGAAAGCTTACAATTATAAGCAAAACAGAATAACACCGAGAACATGTTTGCAATACCAGAAAGATAAAAGTGACCTAGGACGACAATTAAGCATACTGCCATGTGATCACAAAGATGCGTTTGGCTCCTAACTGCCGAGAATCTATCGTCATATATTAAACTTAACATTAACTTATAAATAATGTTAATGGTAACACTATCGTTGGTATAGAATTTTGAACTTTTTGTGCACAACCGTTCTATTTTTCACTTATATCTCTATATAATACGCAAGATTCATTGTAGCTTACTCTATCATACCATTCTTATTTCCAAAGTATCTTCTTTATTATCTTGCCGACTTCGTAATCAGTATCGACAATAATTTCCATATACCATAGAATTAAATTTATCTTCTCAATTGAGATCAGATTCTCCTCTGCCTCAATAATATCTGCAAAACATTACAAACATTTACTAAGAAAACGCATTATATACTGGTACTAGAACAAACGAATATGATCTTCGACAGACTGCTCAGTTTCAACCTTCATATGGAATTTTGTGTGTGCGTTTTGTATTTGTTTAAATAGGACACATGCAAGTACTCCAAACATCGTAATAGTAATAACTGTAAGGCAGTAATTATTTACAATAACTTTACTTTCAGCGTAATTGCAATCTTGTTTACAGACTAAATTTTAATATACCGTAGCTTCAGGATAACGTTAGAACTTTACATAAAAGCTATACATGGTTAACTAGTAGGAAGATAACATGTATGATGTCTTTCCCAGATTCATGATGAAATAGAACTTTGATGGATTTAAATTTTGATTTCATACTCATGGCGTGTAGACCGAATTCTAAAGTATTGCGATAAACAAATGGAACCTGTAGACCACCGTATCGAAGTGACCACGAAGACATTTCCCTACTATTTGTACTGAACCATACGGATTTCTCCAGACAAGGAGTTTCGCATATTTCCAGATGGTCTCAAAATACAGCTATCGATCAACGTTGTCGTGATTGTCGTGATTCGAGAAAAATTCCAGAAGAGGCAATGGTCTTCAAATGACCGTGAATTGCTCCTCCAATTTAGAGATAAAAACCTACAAATATAAACTATACTAATAGATGACTTGTCGTAACGATGGTTGATGGAGACGCAGGTGTGAGACCACTAAATTCAGGGAGTAGTAGGAAATATACCCTATGATCCTCGAAAATACATATTTATATTATTGATAAAAGACGCCCTTGAATTTCTACACAGTTTTCAAACTAACATTTTAAAATTGACGTGTGACATCTCCGTCATAACAGTTCGAAAACTACATTGTTCCTAAATAAATGAATTATTTCTATTCGTGGTAAATAAACATGCACCTCGCAAATTAATTAACGGTCTTACCGCCATGTGGCTAAAAACTAATGGTATATGTCGGTAAAAAAAGGTTGATGATGCCATATAGAGTAGAGCATGACCTTTGGTTCCAGATCTGGAATAGTAGGCAGGCATTCGCAAGGTTGAAGGACGTCCGGTGTGTTGTCCCTGGGCACGGTGGTGGATTGTCCTCGAACTCTAGTCCGTTTTCCCGGCTAGTGTTTGTCGTTCACTAAAGTCACTCACATAACAAATGATCCATCCAGAATCGATCGTTATAAAGATAACTGAACAATGTTAGGTCGCCAAAGATATTGGATAAGTCTGCACGCCGAGAATAAAACTAACGAGCAAATGGAGACCAGTTCCTCGATCAAGTAAGAATCACGATGATTTGCCGCCTTAAACAAAGAAGAT
>KN895375.1:1316-19175 GCA_000934455.1 Apostichopus parvimensis
CTTAGTGAAAAGTAGGCGGCGGCAAATGCTGCTTCAGGCGGCAATTTGCCGCCGGCTGCCGGCTACTTTTGAATGCCCTGCAAGAATATGGTCAAAATAACATACCATTTATATAAAGCTGTCTTGAAAACGAAGTGTTTCTCAAATGGGCCAGAAAAAAGGGTAAGGTTTAAAGTTTAATAATCTGGTAATGCATTAATCTGTGTGCAGTTGGAGCTTCATTCTCTTGAGAATTTGTTGTGGTGTTATACTGTTATAACAGTAACATTAGACATCTTGATATATTAATCAACTGAGTCTATCAAGATTCACCATGGGATACTAATATTGTTAGAAATCAAATGAGCATGTTTTTTTCTATGCTTCCCTCAGTTGGTTTTTAACTAATATTGTCCTTTTCTTTTCCCATAGTGAAATCCTTTGTACAGCTTACAAAAGAACTTCCACAAACCCCTGGTTTAAAGTATATTTGAAGCGAAATTGTTCACAAGACCCACTGGAGGAGTACTTTTCAAAACAGAGGGGCTGCGGAGGCAGGAAAGAAAATCCAACTGTAGAGCAGTTTGGGCACAATGTTTTGTCCTTGAATGTTGCAAGTTCCAAGGCAAATCAGTTCAGTACGAAGTAACTGCCGCAAAGGGCCAAGAGAGGAGGAAGCAGATCGCAGTTAAACTTAAATCACATTTCCGAACTTTTCACTTTACGTATAGAACAATTTTTAAGTATATTTCCATATGAAGTAACAGAATTTGTTATTTTTTCGTACAAGTGGTAAATTGTTATAATGAGTTAATGTTCTATAGCTTTTTTAATATCTTTTACATAAATGTTTTCTTTGATTAATACAGTACCAGGGGCATAGCCAGGTTTTTGGTATGGGGTGGGGGGGGGGAGTGAAATGTCTGTCCCCATTTTCAGGCACTGAGAGGTGGATCAACGTCCTGGGGAGGGTATAAGGGGCATCCTCCTCCCCTGAAAAATGTTGTTTAAAAAAGGGCTTAAGATGCAAAAGGGTGTTATCATTTCCATTTTTCAACTGAATATGTGTACAGAGGAGTTCATTTAGATATTATTTGCTCCCTATGATTTTCACCTTCGCCACTCGCGTCCCCAAAAAATTATGTGGGGGGGGGGCACTCTGCCCCTCACTGTCTACGCCACTGTACAGTTCTGTAAATGAACTGATTCGATTGTTGTGCCTAATTTTAGCTACCACTACAGTAGTTTTATTTCACAGTATTTTAATTTCTTATTTGAACCTTTGTTGTACTAGTACTTAAAGTCGGGATTTCTGTTAGAAGAACATTGTCATTTGTCCATGTGCTCTAGATTATTTTTGGTGGAACTAGTATATTTAAATAACAATGTGGTGATTTGATCTTGTATATTTTTCATGTGAAGTACTTTTATTTTCCTTTTGTTTAGTACAATATATACAAAAAAGGAAATCCAACTGGCTGTTCTGTTTTTTGGCCAGCTCTCATTATTTCACAGCCCAATAGTTTACACTGCTTGGCAATATGATGATAGAAATAGCAAAGGTAGTGTAGGGAAAGGTGCCCTTATAATCATATGCATAACATTGAATAACCAAGTTGTCAACGAGAGTGCAGTGGTCAAGCGACTCAAAGGAGGTGCCATCCTGGCTGTTACTAATGGTTACATTGTGCCCATCCATGGGGGATTAAAATTACATTTTGTGCTCGAATTATGTCCATATAAGTAAACTCGTGGAGCTAAATATATTTTAAATTTGCTGACACAAGGCCTAGGAAGGTAGTAGGGTTAGGGGGGGGGGTTAGTGGGTTTTTCTCAAGGAGTGAAGGTGAGTCAAGAGAAGGAGCTAGTGTGGTGGTATTGATGTTGAGTTGATGGAGCTCCAAATGCCAAAGGTAATATGAGGATTTTACTTTACAGAGATAGGGAGTTGGGCATCTGCGAAAGTTGTGGTAAGGATTCTCAATGCTGGTGAGGTTATTGGGGGTGTAGAGAAGACTAAGCTTTGGCCGTGACGTTTTGTATCCCGCATGGCGGGTCACGTAAAAAGCACAGAAAAAGAAAGGAAGTGGAAAGTTTAAAATCGTCCATGCTGAGCTAAAGTGCTTCTTTCAAGAGTGTGTAAATATTGCGAAGGTGAGAGTTGTGGGTGTCACTGTGGCGATGCTGCCATAGTCCAATTTAGAGCGGATGGTGTACCTGTAAATTCTGAGGGTGTACCAGACCTACAGTAGGTGGTGTGGAAGACAAAGCATGTGTCACCTTTGACCTTCATCCATAAAAGGAAACAAATAAAGACAGGAAAGTTGAAACTTCGGGTTAAAAAATTGTACAAAACTGACAATATTCTAGTTCCACTGTATTTCTCTGAACTGACGTCAAATTGTTATAAGCTTCAAAGATGAGGTTTGCCATGGAAAGAACAAACGAACTATGAAAGTATACAAAATCATTAATATCAAATAAAAATGTATGGACACCAATCATGTTACTCTCAGTTTTACTCCTTGCTTTCACTTGCCAATTCTTTTCTTAATGGTTTCTCTCCTTTCTTGCTACAAGTAGTCTTCTTCTGTTTTTTTCTTATCTCCATGTACATTGTAACAAAAGCATTTACTCTTAATTTTACCCAATAAACAACAAACGTATGAAGCAACTGCCCACTTAAGTCCTCGTTTAACAATTCCTTAACAAGATCTGCCCACCGATTCTGAACTTGCTTGTGTTGCAGAAGTTTTTGCAGAAGATGGTCTTTCACGTTTTTATTTCTCAAAATAAGCAAGGTCTTCATGTTTAAAATTTGCTTTGTCTGAAATTCAAGAGTCTTAAAAAAACATGAAAACATCATTAACTAAGAATAATCCACCTCTATTTTGTTTTTCCACCCAGGCTTTACTGTAATCCAAAAAACTTACCTTCACCTGCAACAGACATTCCTTTCAAGCATTGTAAAAATATTGAAGCATTCTGAGTACTCTTAACTTTCATGTAACGTTTTTTAAGGGCAAATGGCACATAACCTGCTACATATCTTACAATTTGTTCCTCATGTTTGTCAACAATTAATGTATCTTCCAAACTTATGTCTTCTGGAACATCCAGCCTCTCAAACTCTTCAATCAGCAGCTGCACCATAAATTCAACTATATGTTGTAGCATGAACATCTCTACTTCAACAGAAAATGCACAAAAAAGGTTTAAAGACTTCAAAAGTTCTTGCCAAGTGTCCTTGAAATGTTTGGAACAACGGTAGATATGAAATTTGTTCCACATCTTTCCACGCAGCACATTTGACAATGGTCCTTGAGACTGGTTTCCCCCAAAAATCACTGTCCAAAGCTCCTCCACCAGTTTGTGGGAAAACTCCATCATATGGCTGCCAGAACTTTCCAGCAGTTTTCTTGGAAATGCTTGCAAGTTCTTTGCTTTAGGAATGTTCAAGCAATAAAAAGGATCTGTAAAAACAATGTTCAAACATTTAACAAAAAAGACCATAGCAATTTCCTTTGCCTTTTCTGCGGTAAAAGCTGACGAGGTTGATTTTGTACCTGAAAAAAGGAGGGGACATGAAGCAATAATATTTTGCTTGACAAAGCAAGAATAAAATTATCAGGCCTGCTTCAAGAACTTTGAATGAAAAATTATGCCCTATACACATTACAGCAGAGGCATTTAACATGACCATACATGAATTGTTTCCATAATGTAATAAAATATTATGTACACTATAATTGCAGAACCTATATATCTGTCCGGGAGATTCTCTGTTGCATTGTACACTGGCAGTATACTGCAGACTGACAAACAACCATTTAAAGAAACATTCGGTACGTGTGTTTACGTGTATGTACAGTGTTTAGTTTTGCTATGTGGCAACAACATGAAATAAAGTTGTAAAAATGAACCATTCTCAAGGCTTGGACGATGGTGAAAATGATACGGTTAAAGCTAAATAAAGAAGAGCACTAAAGTGGACCTGAAGAAGTGACAGGAGGTGTAATTTACAGTGAACTTAACAAGAAATGTGAGTTCATAAACTGTTAAAAAAGATTTACACGTCTACCCAGTAAAACACTAATGTAAGTTTGTTCAGTGACACTGTAGCAGTAGTAGAGCACTGGTAATGCTTCTACAGCAGTATAGTCACTGAAGGTTTTCATTCCATAGAAACTGGTTTAAGCTGCTTGATAAGAAATTAAGTATGCGCAAACTGCAACAGTAACTCAATAGCCGGAAAAGTGAGGAAATAAATCAAATACATGTTGCAATCCCCTTGTCTGTGCGACTTTCTGAGAGAAAAGGAATACTGTGGATGAAACTTGATAAACTGTGGATTTCAATAACAATTTTTTAATCTATACAATGATGTTATAAAGATCATGCAATAAAATAAATAACTTAAAGGTTTGCTGTATTGATGCCAGATATGACTACCTAAATTTGGTCAAAACTCTCAAACTGATAAATTACCACTGGTCATGGAAGTTGGAGGAAGTTTACCCCATTGGAACATTCAGTCTGCCTGTGCGTTCATTTAGAATATCTGAGAACAATTTGAAGAGTAAAGACCTCCAGGAAATACTTTTTGAAATTTGTAACAATTATAGCGTGCTATATTTTGGGGTCTTATACAGACAACCTTTAAGATAAAAATTTATTTCAATTTGAAAATGCTCAAAATGAATACGAGTTACTAAAATATATACAGAGTATGAACAAAACAAAATAGTAGGATTGTGAAAGTTGCAAACGTTGTTATTGATACTGTAAATTAGGAAAATAAAAATAGCTTAGGTTACTATTACTAGGTTAGTAACCACAGCCTAGTGTAGGGGGGAGCCTAGTCCACCTCCCATCAATTTCAAGCAATTACAGTTATTAGCCTAATGAATAACAAGAAATTAGGTTAATTTTTATTGACCTATTTTTAACCTAAAGAAAATATAAAAAGTATATAAAATATAAATCATGACATAGGCTTACCAAATGTTTCTGACACATCCTCATTGCTGCATTGTGAACAAAACCAGTTATCTCCGTCGAGATGATCTTTAAACTCTACACTGCCCACATGAAACCATTCGACTTGACAATTTTTTCCTTCGCAATAAACTCAATTATCAGTGACTTATAAGTCATTACAAAAACAGATCGTAAGTGGCAGGTCATATGCCTCCTGATCATGTCCAATATCCAATAAATCTTCAAGTTGGTCCTTTATTTCCTCGGCGGATGCAAAGTTTTTGGCAGCCATATTTCGTGTTATATTAATTTTGTTAATTTATAACACTAGGTTCCCAATGCAATCTTCACTAAAAGTACCTATTTCGCCATTATTTGTTGAAATATTGCGTACGAATCTTCGCATGATTCGGTAAGAAATGAAAGATATATTCCGATCGAAATTCTCACAGGTACGCGTAACGTAACATATGAGTACTGTGTATACTATTTCAATTACAAATACGGTAGAATCGGAGTGTCTGTTGTTATGTTTTGAGAGACCGTGATAAAGGACTCGGGCGATCTAAATATTGAAGTGAAGTGTTTGAATTTGATACAAACGTCAAGTGTGCTTCTGAGATGTGTAGATGACAATTCTAAGAATTCGAAGAATTGTTTAAAGAAACGGATGTACCGTCTCCAGGGCCAAGACAAAGAGACAACACATCCGTAATTTACAGCCATACATGGGTGTTTATTTTAATGTGGGTACCAATGTGTGACATAGGCCTTCCTTTTTCAAAATTTTCAAAATCAAATATAACAAACTTCTTTGTGTACTGTGATATGTGTAAGGTGAAAAAAAAAATCCGAAGATATTGCTATCTCCGAAAGGCAACATCATACAGTTCGGAATGCCAGCAAAATTCCACATGTAACATGAACACCAAAGTACTAACATTTACTCCTGATCCCCTCTAGTAGAATGTTTATATTTTATACTTACCTAACATTTTTGTATAGCTTTTAGGCAGGTTTGTACTATGGAAGAAGAATTGGCATCAATTTGTTGTACATTTCCCTAACATTGTTATACCTTTTTTTTTTTTTAATAACAAAATGTAGTCATTTGGTGGATGTAAAACATGAAACTTTATTTTGTTCCAAGCAGTCATCTTTATTTAGTGGGAATACATTCAAAATACACTTATGTATGTCATAAACAAAATAGAGTCTAATAAATAACAATTCTTATTATTAAAATGTAATAAATGCCAAATACTATTCAGAATTTTAAATGTAATAGTAAAGATTCCACATGTAACGAAACACCAAAATGTGTGGTGTTCCTGTTACATGTGGAACCTAAATGTGAATATGATAATATTGTTCATAGTTAACCTCGTAAAGCTAATTGTACCTGAGCTAAACCATCATAATATCTCCAAAATCAATACCAAAAAAATTACACAGGTGCACACTAATTGAGAGCAGGTACTTCACAATGTAACATATACACCAACATGGTTAGTGTTTCTGTTACACATGGAACCTACATAGAAATCTTTATATAAATGTGAAACTTTTAGTTTATACAAAGACAATTGTACATTGTCTGGAACACCATAACCGTTCCAATACCATTATATTCTCAAAATGCAGTGAAATAACTAAAGCACACACTAATTTATAGCATGTACTTCACACTGTAACATGTACACCAACATATTTGGTGTTTCTGTTACACATGAAACCAAAATATCAAAAAATTACATTAAAGGTACATGCAGAGTTTGAGTGGACAAATTTAAAATAATTCTTTTCAATAGGACTTTCTTTATTGCTTATTCATAGGCAAATACTTCAACATGTGTTTCTTCTCCATTCATACTCACATTCATGTTGCAAAAACATGACGAGAGAAACTGATGAACACAAACTTGAAAAAAATGTATGGTAACGTTGTGATACTATTTTGCTCTTATCTGTAGTTGTATAATGTATATTTTTCTATTTTCCTATTTCAGGAATAAACTCTGAATGTCCCTTTATTATGTATTTATTACTCGGTACATATATTTGGAAATTAAGAGTTATGCCACAACGTTGGCAACTTTTCAAGCTACCTGAACAATAATAATAAGGTTATAATGTTTTTGCTATAAGGAAACCCTATGCTTAACAAAAGTTATTCAACATGAGAAAATACCTCAATAAAAATAGCAACAACATTTAAAGAAGTAAATCAGCAACAGTTCTGAACAAGAAAAGGTTGTTCTAGTTATACACTGTTCCAGCATAAATCTTCACACCACTAGTGTTGCACCACTAACTGTTCATTCCAATCTAATTTTTATTTTTAAACAGGTAAGTTGCCACCCTTGCTGTGATGGATTTGTATATCTCCGCCCTAAATCCTAGGTAGCGCTGAGAGACAGGTTCAGGAGCACATGGCAGGCAAGTGAAAATAACAGGATTTTGCCACTTTTAATTCTTCTTTCTTTGATGGCCATACATATCTGTTGTCAGCCTGAACCTTTGTGATTTCCCCTGGAAACCAGTCATCGTCATATATGACTGCAACATAATCCCCAATAGCAACTTCAATTTTCTTGGCCTTTGCTCCCGACTTCAGTTCAACTTCAGTGTCACTTAATGTTCCATGTTGTGGTTCTTGTGAAATCTGCTCAGGATCTGAAATGGTAGGTTATAAATTCATCTATATGTGCTTATGGAATGTCAACATGGTAACGTATTTGTTCAATATTTAGTGTGGCTGCCAAGAATCAAAAGTCAGGTCCTATTTAAAAAATGATAACAATAAATAAAGTGTATGCATACCTATGGCACCATCAGACTGGTCTGTCTCATCATTTTCCTGGTTGGGTTTTCCATCACAACCGTCATGTTGAGACTGCTCATCTGCCAAAATCAAAATGAAATGTTCAACGTGAAATGTTTGGTGTGGTTGCCACGATTCAATTAAAAACTTGGGGCATATAAGATGATGAAAATTATTACATTATAAATGGAGTGTATGCATACCTCTGGCACCATCATGCTGGTCTATCTCATCATTTTCGTCGCCACCTCATCTTCCATCTTCCATCCATTTCGTCTTCCATCACCACCACCATGTTCAGGCTGCTCATCTGCTAAAATCAAGAAAAAATGTTTAATGTGAAATATTTGGTGTGGATGCCAAGAATAAATTAAATACTCATGGCACATAAGATGATAAAAATAAATTACTATGTAAATAAAATGTATATAGATACCTTGGACACCATCAAGCTTGTCTCTCTCATCATGCTCATCAGGTAAAAAAAAAAAAAATTGTTAAAAGTGGCTTATGTGTTTCAATTCCACCAACATTATACCATGATCTGGCTCACACGATTAGTATAGGTTAGGTCCTTGGTATTTCAGGCTTCCCTGTACCATATAACATTCAATACACATTACACACTGCAATCTGAAAATTACTGTATGTTTTTTATACATGGTAAATACTATACTGAAACACAAATCATCATGTAAAATCTTTGCATCCAGCTGATCTCAAGGCCCACCACACTTGAGGCCAGCTGGCGGCCAAGTTTTGACATGATGCCTAACATGGTGAAGGAATCCATGCTTACCCAAGTTATTATGTTCATTGTACAGCTTCACCTCTGTCCAATTCTGGACATAGAGAGAGTTCTCACAGGTTCCACTGCTACCATTTCCATCAAGACAGTCTGGGCAAAAGCAACTTAAGTTGCGCGTAGCGACATCTCCATCCTGGACTGTTTTAATACTGTGCAGTTTCATCGTTCCTGGCACAGTTATCGCGGTCAATGCTTGCAGATGAAATGTAAAAGCATGTCCGGAGGTAATGTGTGCAGGCATCAGCATCTGGGTACTTGGTAAGGTGTTCCAGAGAGTACCGGTAAAGTTCTTCAGCATTCCGTATTAGAGCAGCTCCAGCGTTGGTAGCAGCACTTTTAACTACAGCACTCTCACCATCCGATGCTCCAAGATACTTAGCAGCTTATTGTTGTAGTTGGCAACAGCAGCTTTCAGTGTTGAGGACACCTTCTTGACCTCAATGCATAACCTTTTTGCAATTTTTTGTCCATCTGATATTGGTTCAAAAACAGAGAGATGACAAAAAAATTAACAATTACATATTTATGTTACTTTGGTAAGTAGACATCGGGGCAACTCACAGCAATACCTGGCCCTTCAATTACTGAAAGATACAAAAAATCGGCAAAATTACAAATCTTAATACATGACAATGCCATAATGCTTGATCAGGTAAACTACAAATGTTTCAACTGAAGAACAGACAGAGAATGTTCCATGATTAAGCTAACTCTATATGCTAACAAAGTGCATTACTTATTATTGAATCTTGTAATGTACATGACAGTTGGTCTTCATATAATTGGAAATGTATCATGTACCAGTATGTTTCTGCTTTTCATGTGTGTCGGTGTGTGGGTGGATATGAGTGTTACTGTTTTCTTGTATTGTTCTCTCTATTTACTTAAAGGAGCGCTCTACTAGACAAGCCCTCTGGGTTTGTTGGAGTGCTTCCTGTAACAATTTTCCCTGTTGTTGATATGTTTTGTCACTTAACTTCTCTGTACTTATATTGTGAAGAAACAAATAAATGAACGAATGTTCCGCTATTTAAGTTGTTGACTTATCATCTAGTATCATTAATAAGATATGGATTTTATGTCTGAAATACCTGAATTGATACCTCTTTAACAAAGAACTGATCAAATATATAATCCAGTTATTGATGTTCATGTTCAATATATAGATCACAATTATATTGGTATCTTTTGACCACATTTCACATCATCATGCTTACGTTAACAAACGGTACATCATTAGGCCATGGCCTGTGAGCATCATCCCAATGAGACGTTGAAATATAAGTTACTTGAATTTTCAAAATGTTTACCAAATAGGAAAAGGTGACATTCTATACAATATGATGTTCTGAACGTCATGATAAAAGCTATAATTTTTTAAAGGAACTTTATCAACAGCGTTTATGTGTAATTACCAACAGAACAACAAAACCAGCTCTTTTAGCAGGACGAAATAGTGTATGAAACTGAAAAACTTGCAAATATGAACAAACTATTGCAGACTGTTTCTGCTTTGTCAATGGTGAGTTTTATTAATGGGGAAGGCAAGACCACCTACCAGCGTATATACATTTCATCAAAAGGAGGAACCATCTATCCACTGCCATAGTGTGAATATGGTTCTTATATGGTCTTCTGTAGAGCTTCTACAAATGAAGCATCATCTCTCCCCCAACGAGCTCCTGTTTCCATCTGGGTGAGTTGTTCATTCAAGCTAATTGAAATGGAAAACAAAATAACTAATTTCCTGAAGAAATGATATGCTCCAAGCAAAATGTAATATTTTGTATCTAATTTAGCATATACATTTTTTTTTTGCTATGCCAAGGTATGTCAGAATGGAAGCTGGTTAGAGCCATTTTCGACCTATCACTAAAAACACTTAATAAAAGAGTTAATTAATTAACTTGACAGAAAACTAAAATTACTTAAGTTTTCTCGAAAGAAGCTGCATGTCATGGACTTTTGTTCCATCTGAATTTGCGAGCTCATTACTGTCAATAGAAAATGAAAATGCGCTTGAAAATAGTTTTAGAAAGCTTCCAATGATGACAATCTGCACATAATCTTCACAACATTCTTATTTAGGCAATCATTGAATGTATTGCATTGCATTTACACTGAAGCAATTTGTGTTTGCATTTGAAACCATATGACCTGTTCCCAAAAGAATTGAACAAAAATACACTATGATCAACTGGTTGAACATAACTCATCTGCTTATAGTAGCATTGCCTAACAATTTAAATTTAAAAGAATGAGGTAGGATACCATCAACTTACAAAGACATGGCACAGTAGAGCCAGAATTTCATTGACTAAGTAATACCTTGCGAATAAGATAAGCAACTTTGGATAAAGGATTTTCCATCGGACCCCTGTGTTGAAAATAAAAGTTGGCAAACACATACCTCATATTATAGTACGAGGAGAGACAAAGAGCATGTTTTTTTTCTGTGGTCAAGTCGATTCCAGTAGCTGCAATGGAAGATGACAATATTATTTATCCTGCTTAACATACTCAAGCTGGCTTTATCAATAACCATGTGCATGACTGACTAGTTTAGGAAAACTTATGGAGAAATGAAATTAGAAATGGAAAGTTTACTGGACGATATTTCAAAGAAAAACTTTTCAAAATGTATGTGGAACATATTGGGTACATTTGTACTTACCATACAGTACCGGTGTAGGTCGGTAACAATAATTTTTTCTGGAGGGGAATACAATATATGCACAACACACGGGTGGTGCATGATGTGTTTCAGTATTTTTACACCAAAGATATGGCAGGTTTCCATGAAAATAGTACTTACTGCTGTAATGTATGCAATATCACAACAACGTTGCTGGTAATGGTGTCAGATAAGCAATCAGATGATACAAATCATTTTCCACTCTTTCACACACCAGTTATTGTATCTCAATTAGCTGTCATGACAAACCACAAACATAGAATCCTCCTAGTCACTATGTACATATACACTTGATCCACTTAATTTGACCAAATTGTTAAATTTCTCCAAATGTATGGAACAAAAAATTTGGACCAACAAATTGAAATATTTTAAATTTGTAATTTATGTGGTGTAAGTGCACGAGGGTATCTGACATACCCCTACAAAAGTCAGCTTCTTTTATAACTGATCATTGCAGCAAATAAAATCCAAAGAAGAAATTGCAATACATTTCAAGATCACTTACTTGGACTAGCTGGACATCAACAATTTTGTTTGTTTTCAGCTCCATCACAGTGTACCTGTCAAATTTTGCTGTATGACCAGGGCTGTCAGCTCTTGCATCACCTCCAAGGAAAAGGGGCTTTGCTGCAGCTTTGAAGTTGGCAACAGTGACTTTCTGGCACTTCTCCCACACTTGTACAATCACAGGCTGAAGGAAGAACTGTTGGTGGCGGAAAAATGTTCTTTCAGAGATGCTCTGAACACTGATATGCTGCATGACCCTCAGGATCTTGCATCACCTCCAAGGAAAAGGGGCTTTGCTGCAGCTTTCAAGTTGGCAACAGTGACTTTCTGGCACTTCTCCCACACTTGTACAATCACAGGCTGAAGGAAGAACTGTTAGTGGCGGAAAAATGTTCTTTTAGAGATGCTCGGAACACTGATATGCTGCATGACCCTCAGGATTGTAATAGGACTTGCCCCTGCAAACAACATTGAAGCTGACAATAAAATATGGCCAGCAGGGGAGTCTTTCAGCATTGGCTGGCTCTTCCATGTCCGACTCCAGCTGCAGGTGTTACACTTTTGCCAAATGCAAAGCATAGTACCAATGGTGTTTACTTTGGCTTTGCAGGAAACCTTTGCATTGGAGACAGACTGCAAAGAGGGCAAGTAAGCAGGACCTGAATACCCAAAATTTTGGCCCCGCCCAAATCGTACTGTCTTCGGCACCACTAGAAAAAGTTTATTCAAATTTGGCAAAAGTCAATACAAGAGTCAAAAATATGATATATGTCGTGCCATAATAGTATAAAGGGTTTACACAACATAATCAAAAATCCGGGACAAAAAACCAAAGTAGGAGGCAATAAAAAGAAATTGCTGCCAAAGATGTAGCAAAACTGTAATTCTTTTTCCAGCTTCTTAGCTAATGATGACTTTAAAAATTTCTCCTTTTATATGGCTCCTTTGATATTATTGTTTGACTTTACTTTGAAAGTAAAGTATCATTTAAAACCAAGTTGCATATAAGGCTTGCTGGGACATCATGTTTCCTTTGAAATAACTTTTTCACCACTTTTTCCCATTTTGTCCTCTTTCCACATACACACATGACCACACCTGACAACTAAACATATCTTTTAACAACAAAGTATGTGCTGTTTTCCCCCAAAACAATCTTTGTGATAAGCATTCATACAGAAATTTAATGTAAAGCAAACTACATGGGGTACTCAATGGCGGAGTACTGTGAAAGATTTATAAACTCAATGACCGAATATTGATATTCACCTTGTTGACGCACTCTCACTAGAATGACGAGACTCATCAGATGGATAGTACTCCTCAATTTCACTCTGCTCCCCCTCCAACTCAAAATCAATATGGAGTTCAGGTACCCCTTCATGCAGAGGTGAGGATGTCTGTGCCTCTTTATACAGAGTACACTGTACCTTCGCATCCACCATCTACCTAAAAGTTGAAGTACCTGAGTTGATTGTTAGCGTTTCTATGAAGAAAGAAAAAAATCTCTTCATTCAGTTATACCAGCAATAAACTGAAAAAAAGTTGAATTGCAGAAACAATTCGTGCAGTGACCATTTAACATATATACCGTACAAGTTCAAAATGTTATAAGCTTTTACATGCATGGCATGGTGCATAACATGAATAGAACATGAAGAAGACAATTACTTTGTGCTTGACGTTGCCTACCGCTCGCCCTAAACAGGACGCCAGTCCATCACAGGCTAACTCCCAGGCATTGCTGGTACTCATTTACAGCTGAGTGGAGTAGAGCATTCGGAGGTTATATATCTTGGTGAAGGACACAACACAGCAGTTGCGGCTGGTACCTCACGGATAAGAGTTTGACTCTTTACTACTGAGCTGCTGCACCTCCACTGCTGTAATATGGCCCTAAGAAAGTAATTGCCATATCAATCTACGATATACACCTACCTTTAGTTTTCATCTTATGTTTAACCTGAACAGCCTTTGATCTTTTGTATGGTTTCTCCTTGAACACAACAGCATGAGTCTGGCATCCACGGTTCTCTGTAGTCACCTGAAATACAAGTATTATAAATGTTAAATATTCATAATAATATGCTATGACCAAGGATGCAAGACCTTTAAAAAAGAAGCAAACATCCAAGTAGGGTTCAACGGTTAACCGACGGAACGGCCGGCTAAACGTTTGCCGTACATCGTAAAGTTTAACCGTTTCTTGTAATGCCAATTTCCCAGTCGCTGCGGCGCGTCTTTAGATCAAATTGTTACCGAAATAGACCAAAATATCCCCGAATGAGAGTCATAATGTTGTATCAAGTTGCCAAAAAAATCAAGCAAGAGAATTATAATTGGTAAGTGTATGTAATATAGCACATTTTACTAGGGCAGCACAGCACACAATAATATGAAATGTACCTCTTCAAACTCAAAGGGTGTCTCATCTAGTGCTTGACTGCTTTGCCAAGTGGATCTCAGAGAAGATAAGTCATACTCTGCTTCAATCTCTTGTACTTCCTGAACACAAGAACAATAACTCAGAAACTGTATCATACAAAGGAGAAATAAAAAGTAAATAGTAAAGAAAAATATAACAGTTTATGTCTGATTGAATCCGAAACTGTTAATTGTATACGATAATTGTAAAAGGCCTAGGCAGGCCAGAAAATAGAATGGACAAACCCTTTTCTTCGCTCTGATGCTAACCGTCGTTTCTTCTTCGGGGGTGCTGCAGAAGGCATAACAGTGACGTATGTCGACTCCACTGCAGTAGGGCAAGATATCGTAACACTAGGCCTACGCTCCGAACTAATATCAACACTGCTTGTGGATGTTGAAGTTGAGGGTAGGCCTACATGTTCCATACCGGCTTTTTCCTCTTTATTGTTGGGTATTTACCCGAAAGAATGCTGCGGAATCCCTTGCCTGAGATGCGCCCAAAGCCAAAATGCTGTCGAAGGTTTGCAGCGATTGAGAAGCAATCCTCGTCGAAGTGATCGCTGTATATCAGAGTATGCTGAGTAGGCCCTTTAAAGTTCGATCGGGTATTGTTAACAAAGGATACCCAAAGTTTCTTAGTTTTTTCGTCGGTTGTAAATTTATGGGTGCTAATTCCTTTTCCAGAAATATGATTACACCCGCCGCCTCATGTTGCGTCACTTGGTCAGGTGAACTTTACGGACCAATTTTTCGGAAGAAAAAAAAATAGTAATATACTTGAGTATACCAAAGAGGGCGATTAGTATAATCATGTCATGTCATGTCCTCTTTAAGTATATTGTCGAAAAACTAAACCCTCACTTGTTGCGTCCTTTTTTGGCGTTTGTTTTTTTGGTTTTTTAATTAAGTCATAAGCAGCTCTAATCTAAACCCTACCGCAACTCGCGTAGAAATAGTCCCGCCCTACGTGGAGAAGAAACATTACCTCCGTACCCTAAAATTCATTCCCTAACCCCAGTCGAGGAGGGAGTTCACATTCTACAAAGAGTTATGGGGGGAGGGGCTTTGCCGTAACTTCAGAAGGGAAGGGGACAAGCAGAGGGGACCTGCATATTAGGGTTAGGGATAACCATACCAACACTTTCAAGACATAGTTGACGTTTCACTTGCCCCAGTGTGAGCTACGCCCCTTCAAAGGAGACAAATCATGTTATCTATTGCATTGTCAGTGAATAGAGGGGACGTGGTCCTAACGGTACAGGAGACAAATCGTGTGGACATGTGGTAAAAACCCGACTTTTAGGAGACATGAGCGAAATCATATACCCCAGAGTGAAGAACACGTATTTTTTGGGGTGCCTCCAAAAAGTATAGACTATACCCCTTCCCTATGATTAATGCTACCGTATAAGCAGTCTACTCGTAGCTATGACTCTTCTCTCCCACATATCAAAAAATTCAGCCCTTTCACAAACCCTCAGTGGAAGGGAAGGGGTACCCAAAAGAGTAATGTTTTTTCACTTTTCAAGACCAAAACACCCATTTTGGGCGCACATAAAAATCATATAGACAAAAATCCTTTTCCGACCAGATAATTACACGAAATTCGTGTATGACAAAGACAGGGGTGTCTTCTACTCCACGTCAAATTGGAATATCGATGGGTATTTCAGAGAGACAGGAGGGTCGAAAAGAGGGGGTATCCCTTATTTCGCACGTATGAAGAACATCGGGTCCTTTGGCACCACGTATCTCCCGAACGGAAGCAGATATGGATCTGGGAGTTGCAGATCTGGGCTCCAGGGCATCGATTTCCCCCACCCCCTGTTACGTTATTTGGGGAAATCCATTTTGGGTAAATTTCGGCAAAAATACTGTACCGTACCCCTTACAGTATTTTTGGGTGAAACAAATTTTTCTCGCAAAATAATATGTCATTATTTTGGCGGTTCGGAGGGGTGGGGGCATTTCATGCGTTTCCGGCGTTCAATGGCGCACGCTACTGAGACTTTTGTGCTGAATGTTTGGATTTATTTTTCATATCGCCTCCATACCAGCTATTAGAAGAAACACACCTACAACTTTCATAATATTTTGTTTTGGAAAGAGGACACCCTAGCGGCCCTACCCTGAAAAGATGGCCGTAATCGGACGACCCCAGAGACCGTGTTAGAACGGTAAAAATGGTACAAGCTACATTGAATTATACGGACGTGCGCGAAATCGAGAGTAGTCTCCGGGGGGTATTTGGAGTCGAGGAATTCGAATCCGACCTCGAATTTGGCATCGCGACCCGTCCTGAGGAGATACGGGCCAAAAAAAACATTTTGCGCATTTTCATCGGCGCATAACGCGCGCATACGGTGTTCGATCGGGACGAAAATTGCACCACGGGTGTGCCGGAGGCTGTGGTATTTTTAGAAATTTAATCAGAGTTATTTGAAGAAAAAAATTCGTCGGGCTAAAATTGGTCGACGGAATGGTTGAAAAAGAAAAAAAATAGACGGCGCCCCAGGGTCGAATGTTGGCACACATCGAGCTCACATTCGCCACCGGCTGGAAACCCTCCCGGCACATGCAACATTTATTTTGGCTCATTTATGCAAATGACCTTGACCTTTCACCCCGGTCACACAGGAAACACTTGGCACATATGTGCCAAAGGGCATTCACATCTGACCTCCGCAAGTATTTTTAATAATATTTTCTAACTCCAAAATCCCACGACCCTAGAATTCAGCAACCCACGTCCCTAGAGTTCAACACTCACGTCCCCAGAATTCACTCGTACGACCCTCGAATTGAAACCCACGACCCTTGCGTTCAGGGTCGGAATATTGCTCTAAAATGGAGTGTTTTCACGACCCTCGAGTTAACTTTTTGGGTGCCTAGAGTTCAATGGTTTGAACCCTCCTCTGTTCCTGGTGTTGGTACTTTCACTAGAACCATGATGTCCTCCAGAGCGATTTACCCGCTGTAAGTGACCTAGCAATATTAGCCATTTCATCAGCTTAGCATTTTTTTTTATCCTTGTCAAAAGTTAGATCACATAGTAGATGCGTTTGAGTTTTTGATATTTTGGCATGTGATCCACAAACCAAACGGTCACTTAGGGCTTCTTCCAAAAAAGTCCCGAAATTGCAATGGGCACTCACTGTTTGAGTCTGACTATGAAACATGATATAGATTCGTTCTCCCCTTTGGTAGCTGTCCAGAATCTATGTCTTTCTGCGATGACGATTGGACGTGGTGAATAGTGATCCTGTAGTAGTTTCTTTAAATCTCCGTAACTCTTACTGTTCGGTAGATTGGGACTTCATAAGTCTTTGAATAACCTGTAGGCGAAAGTTTGGAAACTGTTGCCTGACAAAAATTTGTATTATGATGAGTATCCTGAAACAATTTGTTTCATTTTTTGAAATGCTAAAGTCAATATGAAAACAAACTGTTAGCAAACTGCTTATCCACTAAAGAGCCTGTGTAAGAGAATGTTTAAAAGTAACTTGCCTCACGTTTCCATCATAGCAGGATCTTCTTCAGAGGCATAATGACAAGAAACAGTAACATAAGGGATAAAAACACGCACAGATTACAGACAGGTTAATGAGCATGGTGAACACAAAGAGATAGATGTAA
>KN895379.1:0-13494 GCA_000934455.1 Apostichopus parvimensis
GGCTATTTCAGTCACCGTGTGCGGAGTCGCCAATTGTGTGATTAAGTAGCACATATGCTAAAATGTTAATCATTATGTTAGGTTAAATAGATGGAAAAGTGCATAAGAAGACCAGAGACAGGTAAGTATCATTGCTCATAAATTTTCAAAGCAGTAAGCATTGGAGATTATCCTGGTCATAGCATTTTACTAATTATTCAGATATGTGCCCTCCATCCCCTTCCTCTCCCAATCTCCCTTCCCCCTCCTCAGCTCCCCCATCTGCCTTCAATAAGTTTGATAAAGACAATAGCAATATTAGGAATGTAATTACCTCATGCTTTGATCAGATATGTGTCAGTTTACATTTGTTTCAGCAGTAATATAATTTGGCTATATACCTTGCATCCAACTTTGTCTAGTAGTTTTGCTTAGCTGCCAATGTATTTACTTTCATTGTAAGAAGGTAAAATATTTCTTTTCCATTTCTAACACAGTACAGTGGGGCTATGTAGCATTATTGGCAATCTACAGCTATATTTGCAACCCCAAGGCCAGTGTTACATTAAATTTATCTGTAACACATGCACTGATGGACTGACTGTTGTATATAGCTCAAATTTAATGTTTTTTCTTTTCTTTTCTTTCTTCAGGGAGTCTTCCACATTGTTAAGCTTTTAAGCTTTATGGAAGACTTCCCTCCACTTTGTACTTTTGTGGCAAAACAAATAAAAAATAAAAATAAAATTTAATCGTCCACCGGTGCTCAAGGGTTCTAACAGTAAGAACTCATAGGGTACTGCAGTGTTTCCGTATACAGTGTTAAGGTGAGAACTAGGATCATATAGTCCTTTACCAAGTTTTACACCTACTGTGTAAGCCCAGTCTGCAAAAAGCCAGCGGTCTCATCTGGCAATTTCATTTACGCTTGGTGTGTAGCTATATTATATTGAGGACAAGCAATCATAAAGTGCAACTAAATCCCAGTCTGTAATCACACATGAGCTACTGCTGTGTCTGAGTTCACAGCCATATTGTGTAATCCCCATTGAAGGCAATGCTGTAATATGACACTGTAGGCAGTTAGAATGAACCAGAGACTGAAGGAGAGGCATTCATTCTCCGTGAGGCATTTTGTTCGGTTAAACTACGACTATTAAAAGCGACTTAATTTACTTACCACCTCTGGATATTTTACATGGATCTATATATATATATATATCTTTAAGCCTACTAGCCATGCACTTCCAAGCTTCAATTAAGGGTTGTACACTGTTAAGTTTACACACTGTATTACAAACACATGTACCTGAAGATGCATGTTTGTTTTTTATGATTTTGGTTAAATTTTGATACATTTTGGCACTAAAATCCTGTACTAGTGCAGTAAAGTAGCTTCACTGCTATAGTCAAGTTTTATTTAATTCTGAAGAAAATGCCAGAAAATTTTTCAAAAATCTGATTTGCATTTTTTGCCAATCAATGATATTGATATGAAATGTCCAGGTGACATATTTGTAGGAAACATGGAGCTTCATTAATTTACTCTCTATAGTTAAAGATCACTTGGTGAGACACAAATCTAAGAGGTGTCTTAGTTTGGTTAATTGCAACCGTATTTTGGAGTAAAACTCTTAGAAATTGACAAATCAACCATTTTTTGTTCCCATGGCGACACTTTTAAATCTACCAATCAAATATTACCGGAAGGTTATATTTGATCATGCACAGCCTTTAATAATGGATCAAAGTTGGAATAAATTTATTTCCTTTAATTTTACATCTCATATTGATCTCAGTTCAAATTGAACTTGGATATTTATTCTTCAAGTTCATATTAATTCGGCCTTTGAAGAGAGGTTCAGTGTGGCCATTTATAGTTTCTGTTAGTTTTATCATATGCGATCTCGCCCTCGTAGTCAATACAACGAAAACCAATGCATAAATTTACCAAAGGTTCCTGCTACAGAGTAGTTGGTTGTATAAACAGAAATAATACTGGGCAACTCCACAAGTGTGTCGCTTACAATCAGTATTTGAAATATTAATAAATTATCATGGAAGCACAACCTCCCGCATCCCCCTCCCTCCTCCCCTCCCCACACCCCAACCCTTTCTTTCCCACAAGAAAAAAAGAGGGGTACTTTGCCTTCAAGAAAGGAATAATACGCTTACAGTTAATGTCAGTTGTACATAGTCACCAAACACAATAATCCAGATTAAAAGTAGTATATAAAATACCACAAATAGTATATTTTCTCAGGGAAAAATTCTTCTCGTATAATTGTCTGGATGGTGAAAGTGCATTCACATAGGTACGGCCACACTTCCAATTCAACCACTATTATTACTTTATATAATCAAAGTTGGTCGATCGACAGCTGTTCCGATGCAAAAGATTACATTCTGAGCAGAACATGTGTTGTCCAATGCTAGCTGGTTCAATCAAATTATCCATAGATGATATACAAATGAGAGTGCTGCCCTCTATTTTTGTTTCTCTCTCTCTCTCTCTCTGTGCGTCACTGTGCCAAAAGGTTGCCACGGTAATAAAGCTCTAGGGCATGTAATTTCAGGCCATCTGAAATTGAAATTGGCGTGCTTTATGACAGTTGTTTTTGGCAGAATTGATCGTGCTTTTAACAGGCCCTCTGTTAGAACTTTTGTCGTTTTTGTTGATTATAGAAGTTCTGCCAATATTTATTGTAACTTATTTATTGTTCTTTTTTCTTTCCATATTTCACATTAAATGTGTGCATGTGAAATTGAAGGTAGATGTTTTCCAATATCTCTCTCTTTTTCCCCTCTGATTCTATTCATGAAGAGGTTTCTTAATTATTAAAATTGTGCGTGTATGTTGATCTTCACATATATACAGGTCTTGAGTGAGAAATATGTTCTTTAAAGCTGTCCTCAGAAAAACTTAGACAGTTACAATTTAAGGCATTGCTGGGTATCGATTTGGAACGATGGTAAAGGGGACATGTATGTTTGTCCCCACTTATTTGTCCGGGGACACCAATGCATTTTTGTCTCTTCCAGCCCTCCCCAAATTTTTGTGGTTTGGAGCCCATAATGGAGGGCCAAGAATTAACTTTTCCTCATTCTGTGGTCACAGAAATGTTTCATTAATATAGCATGCAACCACACACAAACATTGAATTACCCACCTGATCCATTTTTTGCATTAACAGGGCTTTGGAAGCAATTTTAGCTGGGCAAAAGAAAATTTCACCCTGTCCACAACTTACTTAAAGTTATTTGTAAACGTGATATTTATCACACATGGTAAACAGTAAGAATATAAAAGGATGCTTCGCAAACAGGCATCCCTTAGTTTTCACCGATCTTTTCTGTGCAACTATATTAGCAACAATTTTGATATCTACCCACATCCCCTCCTCAGGCACCACCCTCCCCACCCCATCCCACACCCATCACTCATCCCCTTTTTGAACAAATCTGAATCCCCCAGAGCATGCAATACATTGTATATTCCTTATCATAGTATCCTATCTAAATTAGATGTATAGTGTTCATCGTAGTAGCAGCTGACATACCTACCCACAGCATATATACTGCAAACAACGTACAACATAGATTGCAATTTGCAGCACACCTTCACTATGTACATGCAGTGTGTTATACATTGCACACATGCGCCAAGTTCGAAGTAATAATATAGCTCAGTTTATGTACCAGCATAACAGCCTGTGCAGCCCTTCATAAATACGCAGGCTTCTGATTGGCCGATGCTTTAGCCTCCCTGAGATCGATCTGTCCATGAATACATAATTAGACCTGATCACCTCACAACGGCCTTTGGGAAACACGGCCTGTCGCTTCAAATTGCTCTGTTTTAGAATGTTTGCCGGCCGCCGTTATATACCAGGGTAGTGTGAACTGGGAAATCAGTCAAGCATACAGAATAATGGCTGATGTGTTCTGAGACACTGCTCAGTGTACGTGCTGTTGTGTGTGCTGTTGTGTGTGCTTCTGTATGTGAAGAGATGATAATCAGTTATGCATTATCTCAAGAGCAAATATATTGGTGATGCGGTAATAATTTTAGCAGTATAAATTTCAGTGAATATTGTCAATAGCACATATGCATTGCCCTGACGATATATGAGGGAAAATGTAAACAGCTGTTTTGTAATAATGAACATATTTTTGTCATTATGATGGTGGTACCTAGAAGGGGTTGAGAGAAGTATATGGAAGTGCATAAGAGGAGGGGGAGGGGGGGTGGGCGGGGGTTGGACGATAAGAGATAATATTTGAAGATTTTTTTTTATGGTGAGACTAATATTTTCATGCGTATTTTCATTGAATAATTGCTTTTGAACATATCTGTATTTGCATAAATATCTGGAAATGTGTAAGACAGGATTGGAATCTTGCAAATAAATAAATAAATAAGATATGGAATCATTAATCGTCAGTTGTCTGTTGATCAACAGGCATGTGAGTCAGCCTAACATTCAAATTATATTTTGTACCTATTTGGAGCTGTACCAACAGGGTTGTGTCTATCCAGAGTGGACACTGACCTCTCATCTATGAATATATATTTGAGCAAAATTTAATGTCAATATGGACCAAGTCAGGCTGCATGAGTTCATAACTACATTAACCTAATTCTATTGATCAATGGACAAGGGTGCAGAAATGTCAGTGTGCATTAGATGCCTGCATATGCAGTGGATTCAGTGTGTGCATTAGATGTCTGCATTTATGCAGTTGATTCAGAGTCATCCATGACATTAAAGGGTGTGAAGACTCGCGCACAAAGTAACGTCACATGCCGGTAATCTGACCTAGTTTCGAATGAGGTGTAACAGAAGTGTTAGACACCACCATCGATCCCAGAAAATACACACACAGCTTGCTACCGTCGGTAATTAGACATTAGTGCACAGTCAATACATACAGCTACGGTCAATACCCACAACACAGTATAGATAGCAGCAATGGACATCTCAGGTCCAGATAAATGATAACAAGGTATCACGTTTCATTACTGTCTGCATTTTGTAGCGAAAGAATATTGGGACATTGCTAAATTTTGCTAGATTATGGAATGAGTGCAGATGGACCTTAGAAATATTGTAATTATCCTGCCTTTCATTCTTTGTGAATTTATTAGTTTATCTTATATTTTCTCATTCATGGAATCCCTTTAACCGTTTAGATTTGTTGTGTAATGATAATTTGCCCCCCCAAAAAAAGAAAAAAAATTATTGGATTTAATGCATGCAGATACCAGCTCTTTTAACAATTAAGACTATGTTTTGTCTAACAGATAATTGCGCTCTACATAGTAACAGTTGCCATGGCTACAGGGGGACGTGACAATTATGCCATGGTAGATTAACTTTGATGACCTAACTCTGCTTTTCTTTATTTGCTGTTATTGTACTAAATTAAAGAGATTGCTTATTAGATCCATGATTTTAGCATCCACAGATTGTTGAAATTTTGAACAATTTAGGTTTTAACTTAATGCATGGTTAGTTTACACAGTTGCTGTTAATAAGTTGTATATTGGTACACACTTTAGCACAAAGTTATGTAGTAAAGGTACAATTCTACAGTATCAGCATATCACCATTTTGACAATAAAATATTATACCACAATAACACCATCCAATTATACCCTCTATGTATGATTGTACGATTGTATGATTAAACAACAACTCATGCTATAAACATCACACCACTCTTTCACCCTATAATATATCTTATCATATATAGATCCTCTCTCATGCCACCATCACTCCAGCATCTTGGCCTCTTATCGTTACACCATGACACAACCTTTTCACTCTTATTACACCATCATTATGTAAATTTATCACTCAAGCCACTATCACTCTACCATGTGCCAAGCTGTCAAACTCACCATTTACCAACATCCCACCACCTTTTCAGCCCCCCCCACCCCTCCTACTACTATCACATCATTGTAATTCTATCCATACCCTCGCACCACTATTTCACCCTATCAGACTAACTGCACAGCACCCTACATTACCATTACCATTTCACTCTCTAAAATGTACCTGAATCAGGCACCATCTTCGCACCCTCTGTTACACCAACATTGTACACACCATTTCATCCACAATCATCCTACTGGTCAGCCACCTTTCATGTTTCAACATATCATACCACCATTTTTGCACTGTTGATCTCATTTTATTCCAAAAAAGATGACATTGGGTTTAAACACTATTCTTTCTTTCATTTGTTGACATGAAGAAAAAAACAAAAAAAGGTTTACTACTTCTCATCCCTAATAATTAGAAGTAAGACAATTGATAATAAGATGTGGCATAAAACATAAGTTAAGATATGACTTTTTTTATTCTCATTGTTTAAATTAATTCAAATTTATGTTCTTTAAGATGTAACATCCCATGAAAAAAAATTGAGAAAAATGTCATTTTATTGTGAACTACCAAACCTGGGTTAATACTGGATATTTTTGCATATGTTCTTACAACTTCATTCTGGCACTTACAATCCTCCTTCAATTTGACGGCAGTGGCAATTAAAGACCAACAACAGTTATATAAGACACACATTCTGAATATCGTATATGGACTTTTTGGTGAAATATAGACCTGTAAATAGATACTAAATGAGAAAACGGTGAGGTACACCTAAACATTGATTTAGCAATGCATACTCGTGATCAGACACTGTCCATATCTTGTGGTTTTGTTAAGCTGTAAGTGTATGTTTCCATGACGATGAGATGAAATGCAATTGTAAACTACAACCGACAGCTTTTGCAAATCCTGGGATACTCTTTTGGGATAGCTTACTTTGTAACATCACACCAGGGTGTTAAAGCAATAATAACTGACCCCCCCCATGCACTCCCACCTCCTTGATCCTAGAAACACTTGAATTTAAAAAAAAATTGTTGAGATTAAAATAATTACCAAAGACTTTGCTGTTGGAAACCAAAGTTACTGGAGTAGATGGAGTATGGTACAGTTTAAGAATGGGAAGACTTACAGCAAGCAGTACTAAGCACTGTAGGACTTTAACCTTTCTTCACAGTAATCATGATTAATTAGCAGAAATACCTTACTGTAATAAGACACCAACAATCTACCTGTACTACAATTAATTTGTTAAAAGTTATGGTCTTGTATACTTTGTTTTTTGGCATGCAAATATGAGTTCCTATGTAACACTATTACCCCCCCCCCCCCCGTTCCCCAATCCCAAACCCTTCCAAAATTTATCCTCCTTCAGTTCCACTGTTTTCAGTTCTCTTACTAACTGGCTGATTATTGAGAATGGTAACTCCCAACTACCACCTCTTATTTTCCTTATTATATGTGTTTTTTTTAACTATTATTACTATTTTTTCTTTTTCAAAATACATCTCGTTTGAAGGACTATTGCTTTACAAATTAAAAATGGGACAATACAAGGATGTGACCTTCAAGTGTCATGAAAAATATTAATACTTTGTTAAAGGTCTGTCATACCAGTGAAATAGCTTACATTTCTAATGAAACAAAAAAGCACAAACAAAAATAACAAATTGTTGCATTTTAGTTTCCACTTTTCTGGCCTTAGCTGTTAATTTGATTGTCTCTCTTTACGTCACATTCTGTGTAGCTAGGTCACGTCTGGAGAAATGACGGTCATGTGGTGTACATCCTTGTGCAATTTATGGATTTTATTTTTATCAAAGTCAGGAAAAATCATTAATAGGCAAACGATACGCGTGTTTAACGAGCCATAACCAGCGATACAAATGCACGTTGAACTATCACAATTTTTCTTTTCCGCTAAAAGCCGGGTTGCCTTGGTATTTTTCGCCAACATTTTTTTAACGAGTCGTTCATGGGTTAGATCGTCAAGCCGATCGAGGGAGGTTAAAGATTTCAGACGAAACTTGCGAGAGAAAAAATTAGAGTCCAGTAAACCAGCACAGAGACAAGTGGCATTTTTCACTCTTATTATACCAAAGTTATACTTTAGAGTAACTTTCAAGATGATTGGTAACATGTTTGACTTATTTAGGTTTGGAGAAAAACCTGTCGACCTGTGGAATCTTTGAAAGGGGTTTCACTATAAACCAAGAAGTGTTTTAACGCCACGATATATCTCTTCCGGTTGGAATTACTTTTCATTCTATTTTGGAGCAAATTTTCACATCTGAGCAGTAGTGAAACAGACTGCGGATAAGAAAGGCAAATTTTTATAGAGAAACACTTTTAGTCTGACCAACTTTATTATCAACAAGAAAAGAGAATGAAATGATTGAGAAACTTGAGACAGGTTATAGAAACAATTTGGTCGATCAGCGGGGATTTGTAAAAAAAGTTATTTGTACAGCTGTGTGTCTTTATACGGGTGTAATACTAACAGTGGTACGTTAAGTGGAGAAGTTAATAGCATTAATTGCGTGCCAAAGAATTTGAAGCCAAAGTTATTTTAAAAGCAATAATTATTGCTGGTTTAAACGGTAGGGGGCATTAAGTCGGACAACTGTGGAACTTTCGACTGAAAACATTCTCTCCTATATAAACTTTCTCACTTCTTTCAGCAAAAAGTTTTGATTCTCAATTTTAGCGCTTTGCGGTGACGGTGCAGATTAAAGTCGGCCTCGGGGCACTACTTTGTTTTGTGGCAGGAAAAAGGGATTAAATTGTTGTTGACTTGCGACAAAACTTTGGATTGCTTGGAAGTTTGCAGGATCATAAAGTAGTATAAACAAACATTATTTGGTGATAGGGAGACTCTGCAAAGAATTTTGAAATATTTAATTTTGAAACTATTGTACAACAATAGAACAGGAAGATTAAGAAAGAACTTGGATTAGCAATTTGTGAATAAATTCCTTGCTCATTTCCATATCCTGGATTATCATTCATTAAAGTTTTCAAAGAAAAATACTCAATGAATCTAATTTGAATTAGACTTTGAATATTTAGGAATTCATGAAAGCTTATTGTTTGACCATTTGACTCTTTATTAATCAAATGAAAAATTGTGTGGATGTCAACAATTATAAAATTGGAATGAACCATTAATGGAATTAAAACACCAAAAAGACAAAATATTTGAAAAGCTGAGGGCTTAAGACCTAAAATTCTAAAGAATATGCTGCAGGCTTTTTGGACATTTGTGACGGAACTTAAAGCCACTATTTTTAGCAATAACCCAGAAATTTTGTATTTTAGCACCAATATCAAATATTTTAAGGGCCTCCGAACGAGAATTGACCGCTTTAAAGTGTATTTGTGACTTTCTAACGAAAAACACAGAAGTTTCTCTTATGAGGGCCTTTCTATTATGTGACTATTCTTCCATTTCTCAAATCTGTTGTGTTCGTTCTTGCAAGGCAACCTATTTTCTGAAAATCTCTGGCTTTCCTTTAAACGTGTCAATGGCACAGAAGCTGTGATACTGTATATCTGTTATGCTTGTTCTAAAGTTCTGCATACATCGCTATTGTCGTGTGCCATAGGTATATAACCCTGCTGGGATTTACAACTAAAGAAATATAAAAGCATTGAGTGTTTTCAGTCCTTAAGGTTATGGGCAGTCAGGCATATCAAACTAAAACTCACTGCGGACTTTTTTTTTCCAGTTTTTGAAAAGCACTCCGTTATAATGGCAGTGTAACCTGTCATAGATCAATCTATCTTAAATATCTGGATTTGACTCATCAAAGCTGTAATTTTTGTATGATCACAGTTTTAAGGAGATATTTTTCTGGAGGAATTGTTGTTAGGAATCATATTTGCGCTGTCTTGGAATCTTTCTGGACAGAGGATCAATACAGACACAGTTATTGAGTTTATAAACCTTCTCATAGAGATCAGTGCCTGGACATTTCAGTCCGAAAACATTCCAGGTGCTCGGTCCGGATATTGGAGCATTGATACCTGCGCCCTACTAACAAATTCAGCTGGAAAGTGGAATAAATTTATTTGGGAGGAGTTTTATATTCCAGCGACATATTTGAGAGAGTAACAAAAGAAAGATAAAAAAGTCACACATAGATATTATGAGATATTAAGTCTATTGGATTCTTCTTCTAACTAGTGTCTTCTTAAAGTTGATCAGTTAAGGGGAGCTGGTCAAATTTCAGTCTCAATGAGAATATATTTGGCAGTAGGATGATGCGTTTACACTCTAACACGGACTCAAATTTATGGATTTGAACAAGAGTCATACAAAGTGCCGTTTTCTATAAACTTAGTTTGTTAATAAAGTTATATCGAATCATATAAACCAAAGTATCCTATGCCAGCTACTATCACTGTCTGCTAGCCTACTAATTCCTAGGCATTAGAATTGATATCAAGTTAAAGAAAAAAGGTTTCTTTCAAACTATAGTACTGTTATCTATTGTGTTTAGGTATGAAAATAGCTGATTGTTGTTATTAGCGATTATAAATTCCGAGTGATTCTTCCAAACAGACCGTGACATATGGCAGTGGAATGGATACTAATTAGTTTTGAGATCCCATGGATAAGTCGAAAAGGTATAATTTTATTGTAGCATGGAAACGAAGTGCTTCAGTATTAATTAACCCAAAAATTAAAAGCCAAATTGAACGGAGCGTCGATTAGCAAATTAAATCTATTGGTTGAAAACTAACGAAGTGGCGTCGAGTATAAACCCCCAAAAAATAGGATAAAATTGCTCTATTGGAAAAATGCAGTTTTTTTTTCGGTATTAGATGTTGTATACCAAGCAGTGATGCATCATGTTTCGCATGAACACCTAAGTATGCTGGATGCATTAATACCTTCACTGTTGGGTTTTTTGGTTTGATTTTTCTGTTTAATTGCAACACTAAATATTCAATCTGGCACCGTTGTTAAACTGTTTTTGTTGTCGATGGTTGCATCGCTATCTGTATATTTAAACCAGCATCAAAAGCAGATGATGTCATCTCTACCGAACGAAAGCTCAGCCACTATATACCAGCACTGTAATGTCTCCGTTGTGGAAAAACGTTCAGACCATTCTCTCAGATCAATTTGGGGATATTGTTCCCAAATCAACACCATATTGATTTTGGTGGAAACATCCTATTCACGGTATATTGACAGATGGTGTTTTTCATCTGCACTTCTCTGCTTATGACTGTAATTACGACAAAACGGTCATTTTAGAAACCTCTCTACGATAAATGATCTCGATATTCCTGTAAAAAAACAAGAAAAAACTTTTTCTGCAATCATAATGATTGCCAATGTGGCAGCACAAGGGGTGGAACAGTTGACAGGGTCGAGGGAACCAAGACACGTACCTCTTGAGGTGAGTTTTTTTTTAAACCCCTGTTGCCCTGTTACAGCTAGTGTGCGATGCTTTACGTAAATTATGCAACACTTTTTCCTTTAGTGGAGGTGTTTCAGGGCTTTCAGGGGCCCTTGTTGAAAGAGTTAGAGTAATATGGGTAGTGGTAACCGCGTATTCCATCTAAACTGTACTTAAAACCATTTTTAACCCCCTGTTGCCCTGTTGCAGCTAGTGTGCGATGCTTTACCTAAATTATGCAACACATTTCCTATAGTGGAGGTGTTTCAGGGCTTTCAGGGGCCCTGGTTGAAAGAGTGAGGTCAATATGGGCCGTGTTAACCGTATTCCATCTAACCTGCACTTAAAACCATTACTGTAATATAAGAGAACAGGTACCGTGATATATATCTGGAAATTAACTGGGCAGTTAGTTTGTCAAAAGCAACACAGTTGTAAATGTTCAAATTGAAACAGAGTAAGGCATAGGCATGCTGGTACTCATTCGATCATTCGTGCAAAAACAGTTGTGATCCGTTGGCTCAAAGATTTCCGAAGCAACCCTAGGACATCGCATGGGGACCCTGGTTCAGTGAAATGCCTTGAAGTACCTACTGCTGGGTACAACAGCTCTGAATTCATGTACTTGGGCCTGAAAACATAATTCAACTATTAATTACGTTCGTTAATATCTCCCGGCATTTTAAATGATGACATGTCTGTGCCACTTTATATTGTGGTTCCTGACCGCCATATTTACAAACTTGTAGAATCGTGATTTGTAACTTTTGTAGTAATGTGTACTGTGAAGCCATGGTGGCTTTCATCATAACACTTGGATAATCCTACAGTGCTTAGGTTACTCTGTAACGTTTGGGTAAGTGTCGAATGTACATTGTTCACTGTGACGGTCATTGCCACTATCTGTGGTACCAAGTTAAATTAAGGTTTACGGCTCCTACTGTATTGGTAGTATGGAGCTATGATTGCACTCGTTGAAATAAGAGAACTTCTTTATCTTACAGCACTAACACATCTAGCATTACGACATTCATGATCATATCAATTCCTTAGCAACACACAGGCTGCCTGAAACCTTGTCATCTTAAAGCCTATGCTGATTTACCACATGGCACATTTTCTTACTGTGATAACTTAAATAGTTTTACTGACAATTTCCTTAGTTCAAGCATTACTTGACAGACAAAATTGTTCCCTCTTAAATTGTTAAAGTTTCTTTGCTAAGGAACATATACTAACATAACCAGATTTGGGAGGTCAAAGATACGCACTTTGGAAAGTTTGAGTCCAAACACCAACTTGAAAATACACGGTTAATACGACACAAAAACACTTTTTGATAAACCCTCCTATTTACTGTCAAAATTTCCACAAACAAGCATTGATCACTTCCATTGAGTGGCATTACAAAGGGCATATATTGTGCTCTAGCTCCATTGATATAAAACTGGTGTTCATTCGTCAATCCTTTCAATCGGTCCAACCAACTATAAAATCTCCAGGTTTTGTCCCACAATATGCAGGTTGTTGTCTTGAATATCTCTACAATTATACCGTTGGGGGGATTGTATGGGGGAGGGGGGAAGGGGAGATGACAGGCTGCACTTATGTTAGTCAAGGGTGTACCCCTGTATGTGTCAATGTGTACTTCATTGTATAATCTTCACTGTAGCATCCATTTCCAGTTTATGAAAGTCTAACTTATTAAATCCCTTGTCTACTAATCCCCTTACATCTATCTCATTGTGTTCACCGTGCTCATTAACCTGTCTGTATTCTGTGCGTGTTTTTGACCCTTCTGTTACTGTTATGTCGCTTTAATAGCATTTGAAGAAGATCCTGCTAGGATCGAAACGTCAGGCCAACTTACTTTTACACATTTTTAAAAATAGGTTTGAACTATCTGGTTTATGACTTTAAAAATTATAATTTTGTAAGGAGCTCTAGGTGGACCAGTGCTCATATACTATAACTATACACAACAGCTTTGCAAATCTTCCACCGTGTCAAAGAGAACAGATGCAGCAGCTGTAAAATGCCCTGCAGCAGCTGCAATATCCCCTAGCTGCAGCATAAATTAAAGGCTGAACCAAACATTAAGACCATATTATCATGACGGACCAGTAATTACTGCACCAGAAGAGATTATGTCCTATGCAGCCTGGCTGCATTATGCTGCAGCGCCCTCAGCATCTGACACAACTGCC
>KN895379.1:19584-29880 GCA_000934455.1 Apostichopus parvimensis
TGTAGTGTGCAGCTAGTACTGTCTTCCCACAGTGACTCTAAGCCTGCATAATTAGGAGGGACTGTCTTATTTCTACTTTATGCTGCCATGCTCAATATGCATGGTTGACTGCTCCGCTTATAGAAAATGAATTAAATTAGAACCGGTGTTACGATACCTTCATATATCATTTACATGCAAATATATAGATACACACAGTTTATGTATAACTCTGAGCTTGCTAACTGTTAAATCATTCTTTCAGCCGTGTTGTTTCATCTTCTTGCGCTTATTAATTAATCCTTTCAGGAGCTATATATCGCAGAATTAATATTGTTATAGTTTCGCAAGGATTGTATTACAACATGAAAATGTTGCAGTCAAATTTTGGAGTGGTAAAAAAAAAAATCACCAGTGATTGTAGTTCGTAGAGTCAAGTGGGTTCAGTTTTTTAAAATTGACGTGGAGGAGTCTATGGGTCAAAGGTCATACAAAGACTTTAGTCCGGTAGCCAATGAGTGTTTAGTAGTCAATATTTGAAGAATATGATTAGAGGGCTTTTGTTTGATGGATTTCGAGTAATATTTTAATGTATCCTTCTAAAAGCACCACAGATGTGCAATACAGTGCATATGAGAAGCTTCCATCATTATTTAGTCACAAATATCGGAGACAAAATCACCCCATTTTGTCCTATTTTAATTAGTCGACAAAAAAATTCCACGACGGAATTAGTGAAAAGTAACTGGTAGTCTGTTCTCTGACATTGAGGTAATGATGACATGGAAGAGAATTCTCACCAGCGTGTAGATCTGTGAACGCTCAAAGTACTTGTAAATTGTGAATTATTAAGGAATTGTACCTACGGCACGCTCTGTAAATTGCATACCCTGAACAATTCAACACATCCGTATGGATGACTTTTTTTCTATTGTACAGGTCTAGGAGAAAGTCTTTATACAGGTGTACACACTCATCGCATACAGTCCACGTTTCTTTTGCTCTCTCTCGTTGTACGCACCTTCTCTGATTAAATCATACAGCGGTCTTGACGGTTTGGATAATTACACCAAAGACATTCAGACATTTAATCCCTGAAATGTCAAACGTCAAACTCGAAGGAATTTCCCACTCATCGTGAAATTTACTAATTCAAATAAGGAATTCAATATATTTCGGTTCCGGGGAAACTTTCTTCCCAAATTTTTGTTTGGTGTTTTGTTTTTTATTGGTTGACGGTCTGTCAGTATCCAGAGCTTAGGTTTCTGTAAGCTCGATAAATTTGCATACCGACTATTTTTTCTCTTGGGATGAGAAGTTGGCGAAAGTTTCTGATCAAAATGGCCTTGATCGAGAGTGCTTCCATGAACTCTTTAGACAACCTCGACGACGTACCACACGAGGCAGAAGGAGTAAGAAAACAACTTCCATTTCACAACAAAATGTCAAAGTTTTCTCGTCTTCCTTTTTCTTTCTCGCTTTAACGTCTCGTTTTAAATCGATTCAATTTTGGTTTAAAAAATTTAACAAGCTCTGAAGAATGTCATTGTATGGAATTTTGTGTTAATACATTATTAGGTGTGGGGACAGCGGGGGGGGGGGGGGGAGGCGGAGGGGAATGATTGGGGTTGTAGGAGGAACTGCATATATTTTCCTGCCTTATCTCTTTCAAGCATCGCCAGCAGTTAAAGATATCAGACATAACCCCTAATAAACCCTTTCGTTCATTCCTGCAGAGAATTCAGTTTTCTTTGAAAAGGAAAATCATGATGATTTTTTCTTTTGTTAATCACTTACTTATGTGCCGTTGTTTTCTTGTATTTTCCTCTCAGGAGTTGGTCGGGAGGACCCAAGAGACGAGAAACTGGGGTGGTATGATCATCTCCATCATCGTCATCATTCTCATCTGTGCTTCGATCGTCATAGTGGCTGTCATCGTCTCTGAGAGTCAGTATTTCATTTAATTTTCTCTATATTTCATCTCTCTTACTATCAAGAATCGATTAACCATAAATATTTCCCTTTTTTTCCCTTTTTCTTTGTTGCACATGAATTACCTATAATGCATATGGTTTTACATAATAATTCACAGAAAAGTGAAATGGAAACTTTTTAAACATATTTTGAAAGAAGAACTCATATGACATACCATTCTAGCATGTCACAGCTGATGAAATCCTAGTAAAGATAACGGCCATGTTGTCACACTTCTGAAAATTAGTTATCTGTACTTCAATAAATTTATATTTTTCCGAGATTTGTGAGTTAATAATAATATTATAATAATAATTAGCGGTTATTGGAATTTTGAATCTAGTTTGCAGGCGTTAAGTTGAATGATCTTCCAATGAATGCCTGCGTTTTTGACAGGCAATGAGCATACATGCCTAGCTTCCATCCCAGAAACACAGATATCGTAAAGAAAAAAAAATATGAATGAAATATTAGGTTAATAACCTTCAGGAACTTTTTTTGGAATCGGATAAGACCCTGGACTTATGGTGGTGGTCTTTCAATGTCACCTTAGTTTGATGTGTGTTAAATTATGGTAATAAACTCATGAATAAACATGGGGAGAGTTGATTTATAACAAGGGCGACGAAATTTCTCGTAATTATCTTGATTCTCCCTCTCTCTGTCTTGTGTGTGTATACGTCTTACAGATAGTAATAACATCATTGGTACTTTCTTCTTAAAATAGGTTTCTATTTCAACTAATTTTTTTTTTTATATTCACAGAGTTGATTATTTTCCGGCATATTTTAAGAATATTCATTCTCTGTACTGAAATAATCTGAAACCTAGGTGTATACATATATATGTAGTATGTATTGTTTGATATCATATTCCATCTGTTAAATATTCATAACTTTGACATTGAATATTCATCTCTTTCTTCTTTGTAACGTCACTATATTGCGAACGCAATATGATTGATCATCTTACCTGTGTATCCGGTGTAAGTATAACTACCATCCTATTGAGACGTATATACCCGTACCATAAAAAGAAATCACTTTGTAAAATCATGTCATCACTGTCGGGCAAAATGGCGGCAGGTTGTAATGTAACACACACACTCACACACATAGATTGTGTCACTATGTGTCACAAGTGTCACTAAGTGGAGCCAATTTGCATGCATGAGTCATCATCGCCTATATCATTGTTTATTATGTATGTACAGATGCTGTTTGTTGCATTTACAGCCAATCACCATCCCTGAAAAAAAATACGAGTTTCTCAAACCTTGCCTCAATTCTGACGACCATTTGATAAAACTATTAAAACTAATACTATGAATTTTGCAAGACACAAAATATTGGTCACATTTGGCTTGTTTCTTCAACTGAATACATGTTTATGTTTCTTACTGACCTCCCCCCTCCCAATACCCCATCCCCACAAATTGCAGCAAACGGTTCATGTACACACATACATACAACAATACACCAGTTGTGATCTTACATATATCTGTTTAAGTTGGGTCTTTGCATGCTAGGTGAGGAATCCTTCGCTTCATATTCTTTGTACATCACCATGTAAGGTTTTCTTTTCACTCATTAATTTCAATTATTATTTTTTGATATATATTTTTTTCGTGCTAGCGTCCATGTTTTAAGTGTTGCTCTATGCTTTTTTTTTTTTATGGCCCACATTTTTCTTCACACTTTGAGAGGGGAAATGAAATATGTGGTTGGTCGGAACAATTACTTTCTGGAATAGAAACCAGTAAAGGAGTCTTTTTTTTTTCCCTTGTAAGTTTTGTATGTCCCTCGTTCATAGCATGACAGTTTCCATTTATTAGATTCAATAGAGATATGTGTATCACCTCAGTTGTAATTATAATGGTCAAAAGTTGTTTGATTCATATTGTTATAAAAAGTAGGGTTTTAAAGAACCCTGTCCCTGTTCCCACTCCCAGGCCCCATCGAACAACGAGTCCCATCATAGCATCAGTCGGCAAAATGTCATGATTCATTCATGATTGTGTATTTTTTGCATTTTTTCCCCGTTTTTTACTATACTGCTGGTACCAGAGTACAGCTAACATGTCCCGGCATTAACAAGTATACTCTCATTTCCGTCAACTGATTTATAATATCTCAAATATGGGAACATCACACGTACAGCAAAGATCAGTCCCACAGGGAACTTGATCACGTGTTATAAAAGCAATATACCCGAACCAGCGGTAATAGCTGAAAGTAAGGAGCTTCAATGCTTCATTACATTAAACACAAGCAACTAATATTCTGTGTTTAGCTTTGCAAACACATATGGGACCAACTATGATTCATTTGAGCAAGAGTCCCTTACATTTTGTTATATACTAACAAAACTCACCAAGCAATCAACAAAGTTTACATTCCACAGAAAAGGTGGCTTCATTAAAGTTAAATAAAAAAAATTGTAATTAATTGCACGTAACACCCTTTTTTCAGTTTAAGGCTCTAATTAGATGGATATGACAGCACTGTCATTAGCAACAAATATAAAGACAAAGTTATTGGATGTTACGATCTTACGATCAAACATTTACATGCACCGAGCCAGGCTGGCGTACAGGTTCTACTATGCCCTATGCCCATCCCCCATTTCCATATCACCATCATATGTACAAACACTTCACAAGTTACATGACACAATTATTGTGCCCCCCTGGTTAAATTATTGATGCCTTTCTATACATGTTGGTGCCCCTCCATTACATTGTCGGTTAACCTTTTCAGCTCAGAATTCCTGGCGAACCAGCCTCATTTATTACGACCATGCAAAGATTTTTTTTATTGTTTTATTGTATTTATGAGCTTAGCTTGCTGGGAATTTTTTTGCTGTATTTAATGGTATATTTGCTGGGTTGAGGTTCTGTGTATCATTGCTTCATAAATTTTACTTTAAGATATATATTCATTTATCCACATGAAGAATGCACTCATTGTTTCGAGTTTATGTTAATGTCATAATTAGATCCATCTACTGTACAACAACGTTGTAACTTAAGTTGACCCAGGTTGCCAGTTCACAATGCTGACAATTGCAAGGAAAAAGTTTTGAATTCATATATCTAAACTTTCTCAAGTGAATGTATAACACAAAGTTTGAAGCAAATTTCACGTTAGAAATAGATTTTATGCACGCAACTGCAAAATGCAGAAAGAACATAACGCTATGCGGCAATTGCTGCCATTGCCTAAGCCACTTTAAGGGCAATTTGTTTGCGAGCAAGATTTCTGCTAAAAGCTAAAACTTAATACGACAAAAATTCATTTCTTGAATTTCTGATCCTTGGAGACATTTCCAGATGTTGAAAAATGTTATTAGATGTTTTCAAGGAGTGAGGGAAGATGATTTGACGATAGCAAAAAGCTTCGTCTTGAAGTGACTTGCGCATTTATCAGCGAAGGATTATTAGACATTCTAGCTGATATTTGAACAAATTTGTCCCTTTCGCTGCAGTAGTCATTTTCAATGTTAGACAAGATAAGTAACAAGAATGTGTAAAAGTAAGTTGGCCTGACGTTTCGATCCTAGCAGGATCTTCTTCAAAGGCTAAATGACGAGTGATATTAACACATAAACAAATTGCATGCACTAACAGATTGACAAATTCCTTACAATTAAGCCAAGAACCCTCGATCACACCTTTATCTCTGCTGACATTAATTTGTTGGCACCGTGCAATAGTTGGAAAAGGTTTTCTTGAGCCATCTATTCACATATGAAACACATAGATCACGTAGCGAATATATTTTGTAATCACAATGCCATTAGGGAACTATTTCTAGCCAGTGGAATACAAAATTAACGTTTGTAATTGAGATGAGTAATACAGCACTATGGATTCATGGGCCACTTTTCTTTCTTATAAGAATTTGAGAAGAGGCATCCATATTAATGGGTCATTATGAAAATGAGGATGCTATTGCATGCTTTAGAGTAACAGATAAAACCTAGCAACATTTAGCTTAGACAAAGTACAGAGTAAACTTGTTGGAAAGGAGTCTTTGTAACACTTCTGGCTATAGGAAAGCAAATTACTTTAATAACAAAGGAAATTATTAATGGTTAGGTTAGTTTTCTTTCCCTCTTCTACAAAAGTCAGAATTTAATGATCTACAGAATACTAGAACTGTGAGTGATATTCTTGGCACAGAGCTGCTGAATCTTGGAGGATAATTGCCAAAATTCTGTCATCTTTGAGACTTTGACAACTCCCACGCATGCATATATGTATATATAAATATATATATAGATAGATAAGTGAAAACATGAAAGGCCAATGAGGTAATCAGTGGTATTTGGTAAGGGTTTGTAGTTGCTCAAGCAAAACTAAAGATACATTGAGAAATATCTTCCCCATCTGTTCAATATTTCTTTTACTTTACAGTTTGCTGAATTATTTTACGAAATGGGAAAGTGGGCGGTTACTGAAAGCATTGCAGCAGAATATTGTGTTGGGGGAGTGGGGGGGGGGGTTACTTGAAAGCATTGTAGCAGAATTAATTGTGTAAGTGCTTTGAATTGGGGGGGGGGGGTTATATCAAGCCATGTAAAACACAGAGGAACTGGCAGAAAGGAAGAGTAACGCAGTTTTGATGAGTGTTAATTAATAAAAAAAATGGACTAGCTAAAAGATGTTGTAGAGCATGGATTATCAAGTGCTGTTCCTTCTTTCTTGGTTTCCTGCACCCTTGCAAGTTCTTGCCCTCTTGGCATATGGGATATAAAGTGACGACATATGTGTTAGCACTTTATTTGCTTTGCTACGTGTTCATTCTCTGTAATAGTATTCTGGTAATGGTTGGTGATGATTGGGCTATGTACATGGAATGAGCACACACTGCTGTGTAGGTTAAGTGCAACTCAAAATTAATAATTGTTCGATTTTTGTAGTTCTAAGTTAGCAATCTCTATCACTGGATAATGAACTTCGAAGATGTTCGCACATCAATGTTGATAAATAAATCACTTTACATTAAACAAGATGTCTAATGCTGAAAACAATGATTCAGCATATTCTGGATGCACATACTCTCAATGCATGACCCCTGACCTTGCTGAATATGCAGATTTTAGTTGTTTTTTCTGTCATAGACACATTTGGCATTATTGACCCTTTGTTTCGTAAAATTTTTCTGTGTAATTTAGCCACACGGTTTACCTTATGTCTGCACCCTTATTGCATAGATGATTACATTGTCCAACTTCTTCTCTGTTTATGCAATTATTCCTTCATGCATCGATTCCTCTTGAGTATAGGTCTTTGTACCCCTGGTGTTTGAAATTGTCTTCATCTGTCACAATCTATCTTCGGTGTGTCAAATTTGTCACGATGATCGTCTTTTAGCAAATATTAAAAACCTTATTGCCAGGATATCCGTTCAAACGTTATCATGAAGTACTTCAGATGTTATAAAGTTCAAGTCTGTTGTCAGTATTTAATTTATACACAGGGCATAACCTAGTTTACTGATACAACTAGGCCTCAAGATAACATTGCTTTTATTATGTTAGGCTACATGAAATCAGCATATTGAGTCAGTTGCACAATACTTTACATTGTACAGTACAATCAGTTGAGTAAGATCATATATCACAGTTGTTATATTCTTTGTGCTTGATTAAATTTCTAATTGGTTGACTAGACAAGAAATTTCTGATTATTCCATGAGAAAATATTGACATGAAATGAGTATATGTATATAATACAAAATGTAAACATTTGTCCTCATGCCTTTCTAATACACTATAAATGAGAATGCCAGATTAGTCTTCAATCTGATTGTGATATGCAATTTATTCATATATAGCCATAAAAGTCTTGTGATTTTGTCATCATGTACACATCACCTTTTGCTAAGAACATTGTAACCAAAAGCATGTGAACTCATCATCACATATAAGAGAAAATTATATACTGGATGATTTGTTGTGATCTTCAACTATACACTTAAATTATGAGTCAATTAACATACATCAAGTTAGTTTCGTAGGCACTAGAAGTATAGATATCATATTCTTACCCAAATAACTATAAACTATTTTCATCCATCTTGCACCAAATAATTACCAGATTGTATTGTGTGATGGATACATTAAAAAAAGTAATTTCAAGGTTGTATTCATATGTTTTGTATAACCTTATTGAGATGTACCTTGAAATTCCTATTCTATGAATCTATCCAAAGTATGTAAGTTTACTTTGATTAACTTTATGATATTAAGTCATAATAAAAGCTTTTCATGTTGGCCTTTCCAAGTATTTTTTTATCTGTGGCAAATATGATGCCTTATTTTATTATATCTTGCGGCAAATATTATATACCTAGTCATAATTCACTCTACTATGTAACTTCGTGCTAGCTTCCACTGTATAATTATCAGTACTTTAGTAATTGGTCGGTTGAGCTGAAGTATTGAATAAAAGTGGCTTATTGAATTTCCCTGAAGAAGACTTTAATTAAGGCAGGATGGTTCAAACAAGCATTCCTAAGACCACCAGATCATTACATCAGTATTCGTGCAATTTTACTCAAATTTGTCTGATCAGGCACATACTGCATGCAGCTTTAGTTTTCAAAAGAAAGAAATAAAAAAACCTACTATCGAAAATAAGACATGCATCACAGATTTCCTTGACGATGATTCCATAATTCTGCTTCTCTTCATATTCCATCGGAGTTGTTGCCAGAAGCATAATTCAGTCAACTGGAAAATAAAATATGGAAAGCTGTAAAGGGAAAGAAGAAAATCTGACAAATATCTTACTCATAATTTCTTCTTAGCAGCATGAAATTTAGTATTTAGATTTTAGCATTAATTAAGAAATTTTCTCTTTAAGATATCATCTATGAATCTCTTTTTATAGTGGAACATGATTTAAAGATTTCTAGCAATATATTCCACAATCAGATGATTAGACATACTGGCATAATAACCATCTTGCCAGTAATGGAATATTTTAAATATTAATGGTCTGTTCTGGATTTTGTGTCACTTTTGTTTAGAAGGCAGTGCATATATATTGATGACTTTGATTTATGCAAATATCTGTTGTTTGTTAGTGCTAAGAAATAAAGATCCTTTTGAAAATTAGTCCCCTTTGTTGGGGCATCAGCCTTACTCTGCAAATTTCATGGTTAAACATACAAAGTTAGGAACGAAAGCTTGACAAGTAAAAATTACCGAATTAGCAATATATTTGTTAAGGAATAGCTCGGTAATGAAACATTTAGGGGTATGAAATTTACTCTTGAAAGTTCTCGGTTTTTAGCCTGGTATTAATTTTTGTTTTCATATAAGTATGGTATCATATAGAAATAAATCAAGAGAATAGATAATCGAACAATATCGTAGAGAAGGAGGATTTGTGAAAATCAGTAATTGATCTTAATTAACCAAAAGTTCCCAGCTGCCAAAAAATTTCCAGTAAGATTATCACCATTTTATTGACTTTAAACTTATCCAAGGTTGTTAACATATATATGTATATAAAAGGTACAAAAACAATTTATAGTAAGAAACACTTTTCCGTGGTTTTTCAAAACATATTTTAGTCGTAATTTGACTGTTTAGAAACCCCAAACTCAGTTTTTATGAAACAATTATTCTAGGTTCATCAGAGTATGTGAACTGCCTATTCTAGTTATTAATGATAAACCTATAAGAATGATAGATTGAGCATGCGAGGCCTAGCTCTCTAGAGAATCTGCATTTTAAATCGACCGAAAAATTCACAGTCCAAGGGTTGATGAACCAGAGGCCGTTGGCTTTGCCAACGAAAAAATTCACAGCTTGAAATGCAATTTGCATCTGTGTTTCCTCAGTCAACAGATGTGAAACGACTTTATGCACAGTGGTTTATTTTATGTATTGCCTTTAAGTCCTGGCTTCCATATTTATTTTTGTGGAACTCTACTGCTCTGTCAAATGCATTGCCTTTCTATCCCCTTCCTCCTCGTTTTGAAAGTCAGAAGGATTAACAGGATTTGACTAAAAAGCATAAAATTCTATGAGAATTACGGAGACAGCTAATTATATGACATTAAAAAAAAGATAACATCTGCAGAATTATTAGATTAAGTAGGTTCCCAACATTTTTGTTTCCTCTAGCCAAGTTTGTTCATTAATTGGTTTTCTTTCTTGTTTTTCTCTTCTGGTTTTTGAGAAAAAGTATAGATGCTTGCAAATAGGTTGGTAGTTTCCAGCAGTTCTGCCAATCATTCAGACTATGACTGTCTATAAGTCACATGGATCTAGAATTTCTTTACATGAAAATGAACATTAAATTGAGTATTTTGGGATTTTATTTGA
>KN895385.1:0-10839 GCA_000934455.1 Apostichopus parvimensis
TTAATTCAACGGTTATATTGGGTACTGTTCATTACTTTCGATCCAGGTACAAAGAGGCAGACTATGGTAAGTTGTTTTTGCCATTAGACGACTTAAGAAAAAACATTGCTTTTACATAGGTGTGTTGCAAAAGGTAGTATCTCCTAATACAAATCTTATTAATTAACATGTGGTGATGCAGAGGCAGGATTTAAAGTGTATATCCGTAATACTTTTCCTAATCAACCCCAACAAAACAACTAAGATATATACCTAATTATAAAGTGACCAAATTTATAGCATAATTATGACCAACGATGCGCTATTTTCACTTATAAAATTGGATTGCTTACTAACCCTTCACTGCCCTAAAAATCCTAGACCCGTCACTGTTTTAGATATACATATGTACAGTGTATTGGAAGGTCATATACGCTACACTTCAAATCCATGTGCGTCTTGTTTTTTCTCAATAAACTTTGAAGAAGACGCAAGACTAGTGTTGTCTATTGGAAATTTGTGGAATTTTGTTGAATTGCAAAAATGATTAAATTATTGCTCGGATAAACTAAACTTTACACTGTAGCTTATATGTACACGAGGAGGCACCCTGACTTGGTGCAATACTCGACTAATCGCAGCTGCTTAGAACTGTAAATGATTTTTGATCGCTTTAGAAAACAATGTAAACACTTTAAAAACTCTTGTGGAAGAGCACACCATAAATGGTATGGACTAGCTTATTTACAGATTCACACAATATGACTTATTTCATTTCAGTGATAGCTGTTCTTGGCTTATGGTTGTTTATGCACATAACAAAAATACGTTTAAGACAACAGCGACATACCTGCCTGACAGTAATTTAATTGTGTAAAGGCTATAATACACTACACTTTTAATTATTGCTATGTTACGCAATTATTTCAAATGAAACAGGCTTATACATAGTGACCGCCCATAAGTCCATATCGTTAGAAGTTTGAAAGACATGCAACATTTTGTAATATAAATTTAATAATTAACATATGTCGTTACTTGCCTAATTTTCTTTCAATATAGTAGTTATTTGAAATCTACTGAAATGAACCATGAGTACATGTTACTATAAATAATGAAACACTCGTATTCCTCATAATGCAACTGTGAATGTATAACACGTTTTTCATTCATTCTTTTTTTAATGGAAGATTTCCGCAACCAGTTACGAAACTGCAAATTCATCGGGTGAGTTCTACCTGGTCACTTCCGCAAAGCTTATTACCCCAATTTGTTACAATCAACTCAGCACGTTTCTCTTTAGAAAATAATGTTACGGAATGGCAACAGTAAAAGCAAGGATTGACCTGTTTGCCTGCATGCAAATAACTTACCCGGGTAAGATGGAAAAATAGCGTCGTTTAATGTTTCGATCAAATATTATTCTCGTTCAAATGACCTTCTTTCATCAATCTGTACAATTCTAATCGTTAGGGTCAAAACAGTGTCTGTAATTACTTTGCCACTTAACTTAAGCTAAGAAACTACATTACTAAGTACCAGTGAAGGATTTGGTCTATAGCCCAACACAACGCCAAGTTCGTGGTAGTAATATTGCGACAATGAAGCTAATATGTCAGTAGGCTTTATATATGGCTTATGAACGCACTGAGAGTAACGCGACGGTCTTCTGTGTGGCATATTAATTTTCTGGTCGCTTTCGTATAAGATGCAAGCATTTATACCGTTTCAATTTTGTTCTGGATGTTTCTTGCATACTCTCCTTTAACGATTTATACAAATAAGGTCACCGTGGGCCGCGAGAAGTTCCCAACATCTTCGTAAGAGTTATTCACTACTCCCTAATATTACATCTTACCTGTATTATGACTTCTTCACGATCACAGACGAATGGTGAAGATACACACCCTCAAGTTTGCAGTTGTATATCTCAAATCCAAGTAAGCGTACATTGCATGTTTGTTGATGCCGTCTAGCGATACTGATAATAATAAAAAATAAAAAAAATATATAATAAAAATACTGTAATAACTATGGAAAAACAAAGTGACTAAATGGCTAAATTTGTGAGGAAGATGCATTTGATCGATTTTGATTATGATGGCTATACGATTGAATTTGTAGATATATTCATACATATGTAATGTGATGAAGAGCATGATTGCTGTAGGAAATTTGTTCTTCTTGCGACATTTGCTTAATTTTACATGCATTGTTCAATGTTAGAAAATTAACGGAAGTAACCCATAAATTCTGCGGATAATATAATATTCCAGTCACCTATTGGGTACCATGCAAATCTTTTACAATGTATGCTTTAACCAAATACGACAACACGAAGCGCTCAATCACTTTTAATTATAGTCACTCTGTAGTTTGACTTACTACAGTAAAACAAACTGTGACTAACCTGTACCCCGAAGAATACCTATGAGATGAGGATACTTCATTAAAAACACATAATTATAATGGCTGATATCTTCCTATCATGTCTTAACGAAATATATATCAAAAAAGGATAATGATCCACTTACAGTAAGTTCCTGGTTTTTTTTTTTAACCATTTCACAAGTTATAACAGTTTGACTTGTTATGGGCACCACTGACATGGAAGGGCGTTTATAGATTTACTACAAAGGCCAATGGGGCACTGTTTGTGGTAAGAATTGGGATGAAAATGACGCGTCGGTGGTTTGCCGTCAACTTGGTTATAGTGATACTGGGATAGCAATAGGTAACGCTAACTATAGTGAAGGGACAGGCCCAATAAAGCTGGAAAAAATGTTCCAGAGGAGAGGTCAGCATTAGTATTTGTGGTAACGCTGGATGGTGACAACAAAATTGTAAACAAAGTAATGTCCTCCTTTAAGAATATTAGTACTACTATTCAAGCACGCGTAACGTTGCCGAAGAAGGATACAACCGTGTTTAAGGAAAATTGAAATTTTGTTCCTTAATGACTTTCTCTTCATGTACTGCAGTGCGTCTGGTTGGTGGTGTTTCTCTGCAAGAAGGTCGGGTAGAAGTCTACCACGGTGGTCAGTGGGGGACGATATGTGATGACGGATGGGATGACAACGATGCATCGGTTATATGTCGTCAACTTGGTTATGGAGGCATCGGAGTAGGATTTGAAAGGGCAAAATTTGGTCAAGGATCAGACCTAATTTGGTTGGATAATGTAGCTTGCTCTGGATCAGAACAACATATTGAAGAATGCAGGCACAATGGCTGGGGAGAGCACAATTGTGGACATGATGAAGATGCTTCTGTTTCTTGTGGTACAGGTAAGATTTCAGAAGTAAATATTAGCAACACAGGAATATTATTTTCATCCTGTAAGGAAAGAAGAAATGTTTTCCATAAAACTACCTTATCTTCTAAACTATAATACCTTAATGGTTTACACCCCCGTTATCTCAACAATTATGATAAAGGCGCTACAACTTGTGTCCCTTAAATTTACTTTGTGATTAACTGAATCTAGTGATAGATAAATACAGGCCTACTATCTTTCATACACCTAGTACCCATTAAAATGTATTTGTTGAAATACGATAGACACGTGTGTATGAACACCGTAATATGAACAAATTCATTATAATAACTAGGCATATGGAAATTTGAAAATGCCATCAAGAAAGTCATGATAAGGATTAAATAAGTGTAAACATAAAAAAATCCTTAAACAGTTTTATTTGAAAATACAGTTTCAGCAGGTTGGTAGGATTATTCCACTATAATGTCATGCTGTAGTCTACTAAGATGGTCCTTACCATTTTAATTGACTGCAGTGCGTCTGGTTGGTGGTGTTTCTCTGCAAGAAGGCCGGGTAGAAGTCTACCACGATGGTCAGTGGGGAACAATATGTGGTGACGGATGGGATGACAACGATGCATCGGTTAAATGTCGTCAACTTGGTTATGGAGGCATCGGAGTAGGATTTCAGAGTGCAAAATTTGGTCAAGGATCAGATCCAATTTGGTTAGATCAAGTCGCTTGCTCTGGATCAGAACAACATATTGAAGAATGCGGGAATACTGATTGGGGAGGGTACAATTGTGGACATGGTGAAGATGCTTCTGTTTCTTGTGGGACAGGTAAGATTATATGTAGGACAGGTAAGAAGTAAATATTAGCAACACAGGAAAAATATTTCCATTCTGTAAAGAGTAAAGACATTACCCCCGAACTCCCGTATGTTCTAATATATAATACCTTAATGGTTTATACCCCTGTTATCTAAACAATCATGATAATAGAACTACGTTTTTAACATTTAAATTTACTTTGTGATTAACTAAATCAAGTCATAGATAAATACAGGCCTACTAACCTTCATACACCTAGTACCCATGAAAAGGTATTTGTTGAAATACGACAGAAACGTGTGTATGAACACCGTAATATGTACTACTTGATTCTGTAAACTAGGCAAATGGATATTTGAAAATGCCATCGAGAAAGTCACGATGAGGATTAAATAATTGTGAACATAAAAAATCCTTAAACAGTTTGATTTGAAAACTACAGTTCAGTAGGTTAGTAGGATTATTTAGCTAGAAGGTCATGCTGAGGTCTACCAAGATGGTCCTTACCATTTTAATTGACTGCAGTGCGTCTGGTTGGTGGTGTTTCTCTGCAAGAAGGTCGGGTAGAAGTCTACCACGATGGTCAGTGGGGAACAATATGTGATGACGGATGGGATTGACAACGATGCATCGGTTATATGTCGTCAACTTGGTTATGGAGGCACCGGAATCGGATGGCAAAGTGCAAAATTTGTCAAGGATCAGACCCAATTTGGTTAGATAATGTTGCTTGCTCTGGATCAGAACAACATATTGAAGAATGCGGGAGCACTGGTTGGGGAAAGCACAATTGTGGACATGGTGAAGATGCTTCTGTTTCTTGTGGGCCCGGTAAGATCACAGAAGTTAATATTAGCAACAAAGGAAAATTATTTTCATCCTGTAAGGAAAGAAGAAATGTTTTCCATAAAACTACCTTATCTTCTAATATATAATACCTTAATTGTTTATATCCCCGTTATCTAAAAAATCATGATAATAGCGCTACATCTTTTTGTCATTTAAATTTACTTTGTGATTTACTAAATCAAGTCATGAATAAAAACAGGCCTACTAACTTTCATACACCTAGTACCCATGAAAAGGTATTTGTTGAAATACGGTAGACACGTATGTATGAACACCGTAATATGAACAAATTCATTCTGTTAACTCTGCACATAGAAATTTGAAAATGCCATCAAGAAAGTCATGATAAGGATTAAATAAGTGTAAACATAAAAAATTCCTTAAACAGTTTTATTTGAAAATACAGTTTCAGCAGGTTGGTAGGATTATTCAACTAGAAGGTAATGCTGAAGTCTACCGATATGGTCCTTATCATTTTAATTGACTGCAGTGCGCCTGGTTGGTGGTGTTTCTCTGCAAGAAGGTCGGGTAGAAGTCTATCACGATGGTCAGTGGGGAACAATATGTGATGACAGATGGGATGACAACGATGCATCGGTTATATGTCGTCAACTGGGTTATGGAGGCATCAGAGTTGGATGAAAAAGTGCAAAATTTGGTGAAGGATCAGACCCAATTTGGTTGGATGATGTTACTTGCACTGGATCAGAACAACATATTGAGGATTGTGGGAGCAACGATTGGGGAGAAGAAAATTGTGGACATTTCAAAGATGCTTCTGTTTCTTGTAGGACAGGTACGGTTAGATGAAGATAATCAGAGCAACATATTTTATTTAGAAAATTTGAGTTATTTTATTTGAACTATAAACTATAAATGGTGATTTTATATCAGTATATCATATAAGGTAAAGCATGTATTATTCAATCTTTAATATTACGTCCCGTCGGATTAAAGGCAATATATTGGCAAATGATGTTGGTGTAATTGTTAGCAGGTTTCCTCTAATCTTATCTGACTATCGCTTGCATGATCACAGCATCGCTTGGAAACAAAGCTTTCTGTGTGCAAGATTAATGTCTTCCTCTACGAATATTATTAAAAATTTCATTAACAAGCAGACGTAATGGTGCAGAAGAGGTATTCAACCATATTCTAATAAAAAAGGAATGTTGAGAATTTTGTTCCTTTATATTTTCTTTTCATTTATTGCAGTGCGCCTCGTCGGAGGTGTTTCTCTGCAGGAAGGTCGGGTAGAAGTCTACCACGAAGGTCAGTGGGGAACAATATGTGATGACGGATGGGATGACAACGATGCATCAGTTATATGTCGTCAACTTGATTATGGAGGCATCGGAGTTGGATGGCAAAGTGCTAAATTTGGTGAAGGTTCTGACCCAATTTGGTTGGATGATGTTGCTTGCTCTGGATCAGAACAACATATTGAGGATTGTGGGAGCAACAATTGGGGAGAAGAAAATTGTGGACATAGTGAAGCTGCTTCTGTTTCTTGTACAACTGGTACAGTTGGATGAGTATAATAAAAAAAGAACGATTTCATTTTGTAAAATGTGAGTTATTTTCTTTGACCTCAAGACGGTGATTTTGTTTCAGTATATCACATAAGGAATATATGATTTAAATTTTAATGTTGCGTCCCGTCTGGAGGAGTAAAGACATTTTTTACCCAAACTCCCGTATGTTTTAATATATAATACCTTAATGGTTTACAATCCCGGTATATAAACACTCGTTGTAATAGCGTTACAATTTTTGTCAATTACATTTACGTTGTGATTAACTATATCAAGTCATATATAAATACAGGCCTACTAACATCATACACTGGGTATTCATGACTATGTTTTTTTTTGATATTCGATTAGAATTATTAATAAACACTGTAAGAATAACATCTTGATGATGTTAATTTTTATGTTACGACGTCTGATTAAAGGCAATGGAATGGCAAAAAATGATAGTGTACTTGTTAGCAGGTCCCTCCTAGACATCATTTGACTATCGCTTCTATGGTTCCAGCATCGCTTGGAAGTTTAACTTTCTATGTACAAAAGTAATGTCATCCTCTACGAATATTATCAAATTATTTTATGATCAAGCACGCGAAAATGTTACGAAGAATTTTGCAAGTGTCTTTAAAAAATTAGCAATGTTGAAAATGTTTGTTCCTTAATACTTTTCTCTCCATTTACTGCAGTGCGCCTGGTTGGTGGTGTTTCTATGCAAGAAGGTCGGGTAGAAGTATTCCACGATGGTCAGTGGGGAACAATTTGTGATGACGGATGGGATGACAACGATGCATCAGTTATATGTCGCCAACTTGGTTATGGAGGCATCGCAGTTGGATGGCAAAGTGCTAAATTTGGTCAAGGATCAGACCCAATTTGGTTGGATGATGTTACTTGCACTGGATCAGAACAACATATTGAGGATTGTGGGAGCAACGATTGGGGAGAAGAAAATTGTGGACATTTCAAAGATGCTTCTGTTTCTTGTAGGACAGGTACAGTTAGATGAATATAACAAAAACAACAGATCTTATTTAGAAAATTTGAGTAATTTTGTTTCAGCTAAAAACGGTGATTGTATTGCAGTATATTAGATACGGTGAAACATGTATAGTTTAAACTTTTATACTACGTCCCGTCTAATTAAAGGCAATGGAATGGTAACTGATATCTGTGTGCTTGTAACCAGGTCCTGTATAGACGACTTATCTCAGGTTGGCTTGCATGTTCCAACATGTCTTCCTCTTACATGTCTTCCTCTAAGAATATTATTAAATTTCTTTTTATGCTCAATCAAGAGATTGATCCCAGGAATTATGCAAATATCTTGAAAGAACATAGCATTGTTGGGAGTTTTGTTTTCCTCAATCCTACACTCCTAATTTACTGCAGTGCGCCTGGTTGGTGGTGTTTCTCTGCAAGAAGGTCGGGTAGAAGTCTATCACGATGGTCAGTGGGGAACAATATGTGATGACTATTGGGATGACAACGATGCATCGGTTATATGTCGTCAACTTGGGTATGAAGGCATCGGAGTCGGATGGCAAAGTGCAAAATTTGGTCAAGGATCAGACCCAATTTGGTTGGATGATGTTGCTTGCTCTGGATCAGAACAACAAATTGAAGAATGCAGGAGCACTGGTTGGGAAAGGCACATTTGTGGACATGGTGAAGATGCTTCTGTTTCTTGTGGTACAGGTAAGATTGCATAAGTAAATATTAGCAACAGAATAAAATCCTTTCATCCTTTAAGGTAAGATGCCATGTTTTCATAAACTACCTTATCTTCTAGTACATAATAACTTAATAGTTTATACCGTCGCTCTCTAAACAATCATGGTAATAGCAGAACAGTTGTTGTCATTTAAATTTCCGTTGTGATTAACTAAATCAAGTCTTAAATAAATACATGCCTATTAACCATCATATATAAAGTACTCATGAATGTGAAGTTTGTTGAAATACGATTAAAAATTATGTATGAACACCGTAAGATGAACAACTTCATTCTGAAGACGAGGCACATGGAAACTTAGAAACGTCACCAAGCGAGCCGTAATGAGGAAAGTATTAGTGCAAAAAGTATAAATTTCTTAAACAGTTTAATTTGAATGACTACATTATGCCTGGATGGTAAGAATAGTCCACGACAAGGACGAGTAGAAGTTAATCAAGATGGACCTTATCAGTTTAACTGATTGCAGTGCGCCTGGTTGTTGGTGTTTCTATGACAGAATGTCGGGTAGAGGTGTATCACGATGGTCATTGGGGAACAATATGTGATGACCATTGGGATGACAACGATGCTTCAGTTATATGTCGTCAACTTGGTTATGAAGGCATCGCAGTTGGATGGCAAAGTGCTAAATCTGGTGTAGGATCTGACCCAATTTGGTTGGATGAAGTTACTTGCTCTGGATCAGGACAATATATTGAGGATTGTAGGAGCAACAATTGGGGAGAAGAAAATTGTGGACATGGTGAAGATGCTTCTGTTACTTGTAGGACAGGTACGGTTGGATGCGTATAATCAGCAAAGAATGATTTCATTTTGAAAAAAATTGAGCACTTTTCTTTGTTCTAAAAACGGTAAGTTTGATTTAGTATATCACATAAGGAATAAATGATTTAAATTTTAATGTCACGTCCCTCTGATTAAAGGCAATGGAATGGCAAATGATATTAGTGTACTTGTTAGCAGGTCCTTTCTAGACGTCCTCCGACTATCGCTTCAATGGTCCCAGCGTCGCTTGGAAGTTTGGTTACCTATGTACAAAATTGATGCCTCCCTCTACTATATTATTATTTTTTTTTTTATGATCAAACACGCGAATTTGTTCCGAAGAATGATGCAAGTATCTTTAAAGAAATTAGCAATGTTGAAAATGTTTGTTCCTTAATACTTTTCTCTTCATTTACTGCAGTGCGCCTGGTTGGTGGTGTCTCTATGCAAGAAGGTCGGGTTGAGGTGTACCACGATGGTCATTGGGGAACAATATGTGATGACTATTGGGATGACAACGATGCATCAGTTATATGTCGTCAACTTGGTTATGTAGGCATCGCAGTTGGATGACAAAGTGCAAAATTTGGTCAAGGATCAGACCCAATTTGGTTGGATGATGTTGCTTGCTCTGGATCAGAACAACATATTGAAGAATGCGGGAGCACTGATTGGGGAGCGCACAATTGTGGACATAGTGAAGATGCTTCTGTTTCTTGTAGGACAGGTACGGTTGGATGAATATAACAAGAATAACAAATTTTATTTAAAAAAGTTAAGATATTTTGTTTCAGCTGAAAACGGTGATTGTATTGCAATCAATTAGATACAGTGAAACATGTATTATTTAAACTTTAATGATACGTCCCGTCTAATTAATGACAATGGAATGGTAACTGATATATGTGTACTTGTAAGCAGGTCCTCTCTAGACGTCTTATCTCAGTTTGGCTTGCATGTTCCAACATGTCTTCCACTTGCATGTCTTCTTTTAAGAATATTATTAAAATTCTTTTAATGATCAAGCACGCGAAATTGTTCCGAAGAATTATGCAAATATCTTTAAAAAATATGGCAATGTTGAGAAGTTTGGTTCCTTCATCCTATCCTCTTTATTTACTGCAGTGCGCCTGGTTGGAAGTGTTTCTCTGCAAGAAGGTCGGGTAGAAGTGTATCACGATGGTCAGTGGGGAACAATATGTGATGACTATTGGGATGACAACGATGCATCGGTTATATGTCGTCAACTTGGTTATGAAGGCATCGGAGTTGGATGGCAAAGTGCTAAATTTGGTGAAGGATCAGACCCAATTTGGTTGGATGATGTTGCTTGCTCTGGGTCAGAACAACATATTGAAGAATACAGGAGCAATGAGTGGGGAGCGCACAATTGTGGACATGGTGAAGATGCGTCTGTTTCTTGTGGGCCAGGTAGGACTACATAAGTAAATATTAGCAACACATTTAAACAAATTCAGCCTGTAAGGAAAAAGGAAATGTTTTCCATAAAAATACCTTATTTTCTAGTTTATACTACCTTAATATTTTATAACACTGCTATTAGAATTAGGAATGTATGAGCAACGATTTGGGAGGAGGAGAACATTGTGGGCAAAGTGAAGATACTTCTGTTTCTTGTGGGAAATGTTCTGTTGTATTAGTATAATAAGAACAACAGATTACATTTGGAAAAATTGCGTTATTTTATTTGAGCTAAATACGGTGATTGGGTTGCAATATATTATATAAAGCAAATACGACTTAAAATTGAATGAAACGTCTCGCTTACATGCAATGGGATGACAAATGATGTTTGTTTAATTTTTAGCAGGGTCCCTTCTAGACAACTTAGTGGACTATCGCTTGTATCGCTTACAAGCTTAGCTTT
>JXUT01139388.1:0-22998 GCA_000934455.1 Apostichopus parvimensis
TCACATTGTCACTTGTTGATCCCTTTCTGTGTGTCCCCTAGTATGACAACCATCTAATCTGAAATAATAATGTCACCCATCTGTTTGGTCAGATATCTGAGATTTTATGTACCTTTTATTGAAAATTTTTCCATCTCAGTTGAAGTAGATATGCTGCCGCCTTCCGTTCCATTACCCAAACAGCCAACACCAGCCAGTGAATTTTCAGAGGTTATGAGGAACCCAACTAAGGTGGTCCTGCTCAGGGTAAGGGTCAAGTTTCTGCTTATAACTTTCATAGACCTCTTTAATAAACTGGGAAACTGTTTCTATGTAAGTGCTTTTGAACAATATCATTTCCTCTCAGGCAATTCCAATTGAAGCATAGGGTTTCCTTAATGGAGGAGTTAAAAAAGTTGAATTGTGGTACTTGTAAGGAGGAGTTTAGTAATGGAAGAGAGGTTTCTTCTTCAAGCATAACATAAGGCATAAAATTAAAATTTGAAATGTTGTCAAAAAAAACAAATAAAACACAACAACAAGAAAAACTGTGATCAGACCAGGGTTGTATTTCTATTCCACTTTTGAATTTTTTAAAACATCATTTGAACATTATCTGGTCTGCTTAGTCTAAGACAGAGGGTCATTAGGTCAGTTTTCCAGATGCAATACAAAAGTCTTGGGAACACATATTAAGAGTTTTATGGCCCTCAAATGTCTTTTTTAGAATGCATTACAAATGTGTCAAGGACAAGTGGTGTTCAGGTCATCCAAGTTGCTCTGTGGTGTATCTGAGGTTAACAGATGATACTTTTGCTTGAGCTATTAGGACTTACAAAACAAACGATTAACGTTAATTTTTATGCATGCACTGAAAAGCTAGTTTCATCTGCTAATTTAACCTACAGGTGCATTCTAGAGATTTGGCATATTTTACAATTGACTATCTTGAAATGGTAATAACCATAGAAACGTGACAATCACTCAATCTTTTTCTTGGACTATGATACATCAAGACTAAAATGGTCTCTTGAGTCATTTAAGATATCCCTGATCTCACATGATGAAGGGTTAGTTATTACTTTTGTACACAGTTTTTCTTTGAAATAAATTATCAGGCTTCTGCTGTAATGGAATTTGCTACTGGCATTGAAAAGATTGACTTTGTTGCTTCTCCGATAACAGAACATGGTCGGCCCGGGAGAAGTCGATGAAGAACTACAACCGGAGACAGCAGAAGAGTGCACAAAGTATGGAGCTGTGGTGAAATGTGTGATATACGAGGTAAGCTGTCACCACAGAAACAGCAAGTGGAAATCATGCCCCTTAAGGTAGCATACGCCCATTAAACGCCCATTAAAAGCCCCATTGACTTACACACTAAATCACAAAAGTAATGTGGGCTCAAAGTCTAGATAAAAGTTTTCACTAGCTAAGCACTACCCATCACCGGATAGCTGACAAGTTGGCCTTTCATGGCACCATCAATTTTCCGTATCATGACCATGTAGATTTTTTGCTATCTGAGCCGGAAGTTTTCGTGACTTGTAAACAAACCTCTTCACTCAGTAGTAAACAATTTTCCTACACTGCTCCTGGGAGGCCTAAAGGGGTCAAAAATTGCCTCAATTGACCCAATTTTCTCACCACAGTCATGTACTTCCATTCATGCTCTTCAACATGCAAGCCACAAAAAAGTAGATCATGATTGATAACAGGTCAAAAAGATGTTCTCCTGCTGCTTTTTGGCACTTTTCCTGAAGGAGAACAAACGAGCGGATGGATATAGACTCTAATAGGAGTATGCCACCTTAGGGTTGCTAGTAAACTTGATTTCCAATCAAGCCCAATATGAAGTCTGATTTCTCCAGAGAAAGCTGTCAGAGCAAGAAGAGACAACAGTAAGCTTCAGATGAAGGAAAAGATGTTGAAACAATCTGGTAGTTAACAAGTCTACAAGCTGGAAAATACAGCATAGTTTGAAAAATGTAAAGGAGAGAGAAGTTGTCCCTCGTTTCTGAAAAAGCCTTGAAAATTCTGTAAACAGAAAAGAAATAAAATTGTCCCTGCTCAAACACTTGTTCTCAATTCAATGGTGTCCTAATTCTGTCCTTTGGAAACTAGAGCAAACAGGTGATAATAAAACAAAACCACCATTGTCCCTTCAGGCACCAAGCCCCATGGTTGTAGTTTTTGGACTATAACTGATGGGTATTTTAGGGTGTTTTAGGATTCTGCTGAGGATACCTCAAAGATTTCCTTTATTTTATTCATCAGGAGCCAAATGCAGAAGAAGAGGAAGCTGTCAGGATATTTGTTGAATTTGGAAGTATTGCTGCTGCTGTTAAAGGTAAGGTGAACTGGTGGAGCCAGGGAGGTATAGGGGTAAGAGAAGAGGGTGTAGGGGTGGTTAGGGTGATAACCTGAAAGATGCAAAACACATCACAATATCAAATGCACATCTGATTTACAGGTTGTTACCAATGAGATTTAGGAATGACCACACCCCTGCCCCAAATTTTAAATAATACAAACCCAATGGTTGTGATTGCAAAGAGTTATTGTGTCTTCCATGTAGCAAACCTCCATTGTATTACTAAGGTGGCTAGAGCATTGCAGATGCCCCTGTGATAAACCTGTAGTTGCTGGATTAAGCATTTAAAAGGCAGCGAAAAGGCCTTTTGTTATTACAAATTCTGGTTTGGTTAGCTGCAAGATTTGTCTTGTTCAAAGTAAATCACTGTCATTAAGAAGTATCACTCTCCAACTGATATTAATTATTTAATAGCTTCTAGCATCAATAAGTATCCTAATTAAGCCTATTTAATATGCTTTGCTCTTAATCACAACATAACACATTTATTTGTACAACATTTATGCTGGTGAATGATCTGAAATATTTCCCTGCAGTAGATAGTAAGAGTTGTTGGAAACAGCGCGACGAAAGAGGCTTGTGAAGTCTGATACAGTAACCCTGAGTTCTTTTTACAAAAAATTTCTGGGAATGGGCAATAAATGCAAAACTCAATATTCTCCCACTCTGTCAAAGTCTGATGATTTGTTGTTGTTTATATTTTGTCGGTTGTTTCAAGATTAAATAAAACAAATTAGGTAAATATCCTTTTCACACGATATAGTCTACTGAACAATGCAAATTCAAGTCAAATTTAAGAATTAGCTACATTTGGCTTTAGAGTTGTATTCACTCTTTGCAGAATATGTGTGTAGTACACATATCTGTAATGTAAAGAATGTAGGATATGCAGGAATGTTTGGTGCAAGTTAATAAAATAAAAGATATGAATGGTACCCAGTACTTAATCAGGTTATCTGCTAGGTCTCACACCAGCCCATGCATAGGGTAGTAATTGATTATAATCTTGTTGCTGTCTTATCAATCCTTGTAACCATATTTTGATGAAATAACAAATGGAAGAGTTGATCTGAGTACTTAGTTCAATCAATGAATCAACAATTCTGTTTACTATTTCTCTCAGCTGTTGTCGATTTGAATGGAAGATTCTTTGGCGGACGAATCGTCAAGGCATCTTTTTTCAGCCCCGAAAAATTTAAACGGTTCGAGCTAGGAAGGAATTCGTGACGTGCGTTCCTGGGAACAAATGTATGAACAAGTTTACACGCTGCTAGAAAACCGTAAACCTGTGAGAGAGTCTTCTGCAGCTTGAAAGCACCACATTCTTACACTCAAGCTTTTGGTAGATTTGACGACATCATTGTACGTCATTTACCGGTTAAGATTAACTCGCAGACGTCTGGAGAGTTGCCATGGCAATGGGAGTTATGGCAGCATTATCATATTCCAATTCTGAATGTTGTCCTGTCACGACATGCCGGATTGAAGCAACCTTTAAATTCTGAGGACTGTAGACATTTGACAGAGAGCAGATGGCATTTACAGATATAGGTTTACTCCTTTGTCTGTAGGAAGTGCTTAGTCATACAATATCAACCATGAAGAAGTGTTTTCACATTTTTTCAGCTCAATTTTTGTTGTTAACCTCTGAATTGCAAGTCAAGGAAGGGGTGGGTGAGTTGGTTGGGGATCCTGGCTACAAATTGGTGTTTGGGTACAACATGCAGCTACCGGGTAGTGAGGAATCCATGTAGCAATAATATATGATGAACAGTGAAATGTAAAGCATTCTGATTTATATTTATCAGTGTTAACAGCCGTGGAATTGTTTACAAGTTGTAAACCTTCCTTAATGTCAAGGTTAGTTATTGCTTAATGTAATTAATGTTGGTGATACAGTTCTATTGACAGTAGCATTATGAATACATAACAGAAACCTGAGAATTTGAAAGCATTCAGCATCATATCATACCTTCAAGGGGGGAGGGGAGGGGAGGGGAGGGGAGTGGGGCAGCCAGTAAGAATCAAACAATGGCCTGCTTCTCTATATTAATAGGTGACTTTCTGAAATTTAAGGTGTTCCTCACAGCTTAATTTACGGTGAAACTTGAACATGCCAGAAAGAAAGTAGTCAGAAAACGCACTTGTTGAGCTGTGCTGTTCTACCCTGCCCTTTGTATTGAAGTTTGATATCTGTAAATTAATAATGTAAATAATGGGCGATCACTTTCTGTACTGACCTGTTATTATATCTTATAGAAGCACAGGTTGTCAAGAAATGCTTCTATCAAGTAAATACAAAGATTTCATTAAAATACACTCTTTTCTTGTAGTTACTATATATTTATTACATCTTCAAAAACATTCAACATACTCCCTTTTCTTAATTAGAATGACTGCCACAAACTGCAATGTACATGAGTATGTACAAAAGAGTTGTGAAATGTTGGTATAATTTAATTTTAGTTTTTAATGATGTTTCAATCAGTAACTACTAACGCCCCTTCAAATTCACACATTATTGTAAGTTTATAACCCGATTAAATGCATATGCCTAGATGCACAACAAGGTATAAGAATATGATTCAATTTGTAAATAGCAAATTATGGACCTCTCATGAGTGATAAGGGAAGCAGAAATTGAAGTAACGTCAATAAGGTCTCACACACACCGTATGCTGACGTCTAACATATTTCTGTCTACTATTCCCCCGCCCTCTCCCAATGCTGAGATATTGTCTATTGAACTATATCTGTAGAGGTACAGCACACCTCCCTGCTGGTTATTCTCCTTCCCTTGAAAGGAGTAATTCATATCAAATATTCCACCAATGATCTTGTACCTGAAACTGATTGTTCAAAAACTTTAGTACAACACAAAAGATCATGCCTGCTCCTTCCAGTCATCCTCGTCCCAACCAATTTAAGCCTAAATACATTACCATTTCTTGATTTTCTACTATAACTAACTTTGCCCTAATGTCAGGGCAAAATACTTCTGCTTAGTGTACACTAACTTGGCCTTAACCATGTTGAAAATTCATACCAGCTCCACCACAACCGACAATGCTTTTAACTACTTGATCTTTGATTATATCTGACTAAGAATACCTTAGGATAGAATTTGCCAGCTAGCATAGATATGCACTGATATTTCTGTAATCTGATATCCACAGGACACCATCCTGTTCTTAATAATAATAATCATAATACTAAAGTGGCCACTTATAACGCGCCATATCTGTCAACTTGACATTCCAGGCGCAGGCTTACAGTCTTGTTCAAGGCCAAGGCCTTCTCACACGACTTTACAACTTAACCCTGGTCATTGGCAACATGTCACACCTACACACCAAAGTGTGCACAATTGAATCAATCTCAATTGAATCACCACAGTGCACCACAACCACGAATCCCCCTGGGGACTTCCCATAGGGTGCAGCCACAAACAGGCGCATGTAACTATATTTACAAGTTACCTCGCAACTCCCCATATATACACCTGGGTGAAGAGAGGCAATGGAGATAAAGTGCCTTGCCCAAGGACACAACGCAATGATCTGGCCAGGACTCGAACCTGTTATCCTTAGATCACAAGTCCACTGCCTTAACCACTTGACCACAATGCCCTTAAGGTTTCAGCAGCAGGAGATTCAACAAAACTGTGTCGTCTTCATTTCACCTCTGAGCCGTCACTTTCCTCTGCTGTATCTGACATGGAAAGATGAATAAGGGGAGTGAAAATATCATAAGTTTAATAAAGAGCAATTTGGTGGAATAATGAATGCACCATTGGCATTTATCAGACATTCTCCCCAGCTTATTATAAATCGGGCCATATCGGCCCTATTGATACATAACTGGAGCCCATATCAGCCCTATTGATATGTTAATGGGCCAAAGAAGCCCTATTGGCCATAACAGCTGTATTGATACAGAAATGGAGATACAGAAGCCGTACTGATACGTAATTGCGGCCATATCAGCCATAACATATTGATATGTAAATGAGGCCATATCAGCCCTATTGATACATAAAATGGGGCCATATCAGCCCTATTCATACATAAAATTAACATTTCTACTAGACAAAGGCTGTAGAGCTTGAGGAGTGCTTCCTGAAAGACCATTCATACGAAATATTACCCCAAGTTCATTCAACTGAACATGTCAATATGAGTTCTGTTCTTACTGGTAGTTCTGGGCTACTACTGATAAAGGCTACAGCTAACAACAGGTGCAAAGTTAAGACTGCCACCAGTCTGGTTAACTCTGGAGTATGTCAATGTAAAACCACATGTCAATTGGGAGTAATTTATATCACAGATGATTACAAGCACAGACAGAATTCAATTACGCACCTTTACTTGAAGATTTCTTAGGTTTCAAGACAGCTCTCTGCAAGGCCAGTTTTCTTGATGACTTGCAGACATATTCTAGCGAAGGTCCTGTGATTTATAACAAAGAAAAAATGATAATGCTTTACCAAAGTAAATCTATTGCTGATCATGACAGATTTTATAACATTAGAGGTACTGTAGGTATAAAATCATGTGTCATGTAGCATGAAAATGATCATAGACATTTCCATTGTATAACCCTCTCCTACATAGCAGAGCAAAGAATATAGTTCAAAGTGAGAGTGGGTCACGTCGACTGATTTCAGAGGGAAACAAACAGTGAAATAGCCTTGTTAAATATATGATTAGCAGTACCGTAGATACACCAAGGATATCAAGACAGTGGACAAAAAAGAACAGCATACCACACACTCGTTAGCTGCCAAATGTCATGGAAAATACAGTACAAACTATTGGGATCATGATATGTTTACCTGTTTTCTCGTTAGAATGTTCCGCAAAGAACATTGCTGTTCCGACAGTTTCCTTATATTCTCCTGAAAAGATGTAGTTTCCAACTTGTAAAATAGGATTGTCTGACATTAAACCCTAGAGAGAGTGAAAGAAAATATTAATAGAATCCTTTTCATGAAACTGAGGCTGTCAAAAGTAAAGGACAGGGTGAGCAGACAACAACAATGAATGACAATGAAACAATTTATTTCCATTACTCAAGAAGCATTACATATATAAACATATATGTGAAAATAGGCCAAATTAACACGCTACTTCTAAGCAAATTTATAGCTTGTGGCTTTGACTGCTGCATGGAAATGGAGAAAAACAGAAGTGCAATACTTATAAACTGTTTTCCCCGTAATATTTTGTATTACATATATTGACAACGCTGGTGGTGAAAATGTACCTGAAACACATCAATACCAAGGATGGGTTGACTACCAGTGCTCCCTCCCCCAATCCCCAAAGAATCTTGTCAGTGAAATCTGAGATACTAAAAATAATTAAAAACCAATTTTAAGCATTTCAAATCATGATTATAGTTAGTTATTTAGAAAAAATGTTAATAGCACTTTTCATTATCAGTCCATGGATTTGACTGACTTCTGAGATGAGAACTCCCCTAGTTCCTAGTTCAACTGACATTTCTTGCCACAAATTTGAGAATAAGTTTTCTTACTAATATTCTGCAGTTTCCAGTTTTGGAGAAAGTGTCAGCATCAATAATCCCGGTGACCTCCAGCAATATGTATGTAACCTGTCAAGAAATGTTATCTCAATTTTAATCCATGGAAGCAAAGAGAAACAGTTACATTTGATAGAAAGTCACAGTAGAAGTTAATTAAACCATCTTCAACAGACTAGATCACTTTTCAGGCAATGTTTCTAGAATCTTTCGTAAAGGTCATCAGTATTACCCCCTAATGTGCTGGAAATTCTCCCATGCTCAAAGTTAATCAAGCATTTTACTGCCACTCTAAAAGCAGGTAACCACACACTAAATCATTAATTTTAACAACAATTTGATGGTAAGAAAGAACTTATGGGATCAGAGCCTTCATGAGAGTACTTTGGGAAAATTTATTTGGAATTTATTTTAGCAAGCTAGAATTGGTGCTATCAACATCCTTTAAGGTTTCATTGGAGAATGTTCTAATACACTGTGTAATCATTGGCAGACTCAGAGATAGATAAAGAGGATGACACAAAGGAATGTGAGGGGAATCAACTGAATCTCTCTTGCACTGGTAGTCTAGGCCAGCTTTGCAAATGTTATTGATAAACAATTAATATAAACAGACCAACGCAACGTCAATCATAGGAGATGCAAATAACATTAAGACACTTGTATGCATAATAATCATAACCTACACATCTCATAATTAAAAGTTCATTCTAAGGTGCGTAATTGTTGTTTTATTGTATTGACTACAAGTGTGATGAAAACATTTGAAGTAGCAATGTTTGCACTATGCAGTACAAATCTATAATCACAACTATTTCGCGGAACTACACACAACATTAGGACAAACGGAACTAACACTAAAGTGACAATCTTATTATTATGTAACTTTACAGATAAACGAGGAAAATCGAATTAACGATTATTGTGAGAAGAATTACTTCTTCTTCTTCTTCGGCGTCTTTAGAGCCAGACGCCATCTTGGAGATGCTTGAAATTGAGTTCAAACGCTATGAAATTGGTTGCAACGTTTTTGCCGTAAAACCTAGCAAGAAACAGGTACAGTCACCAGTATGCATAACAAAGTTTGTCAACTCGTCTGCTACCCTAACGTTTATTTACTAAGCGTCTAAGACACACCTGCCAGAAGTACAGTAGCATAAAGTTAGGTCTGTCAGTCCTTTACGCGACGAACACCTCTTTCCATTACAGGCCTATGTCAAATTTGATATATTTCTAGAAGTTATCGTATGGTGCTTACTTTCCCGTGCTACATCAAAGATAACGTAGAGGAAGGTAACCTGAAAGTGATGAATTAGCAGATGGTCAACCGTGAACCATTGTACGATTGAAGTCTAGCAATATAGTGGCCTAAGGTTCAGTTAGCAGTATGTGGCAGACCTAGGCTAGCCATAAGTTACACTAGGATTAGAAGGGACATTGGAATATTTAAATAGATTCAGTTCCATGGACCTAGGCCTAGTAGATGTTTTGACAGTTTCATGTCGACATTTCGAAATATTATGTATCTAACATCTGCAATTTGTTTCCTTGACATACATCTACATTTCACATGCTTGATGAAACATGGATCAATTTCTATAGAAGTTTCTTCATCACTATCAGTCCTGTTGTAATGCATATGATATATGTATAATACTTTAACAATAGAATGCATTAGAAATTTACATGGTCGACCTCAAATTAATTACAAATGGTCTGCTATGTTATTGTACAAATAAGGCACATACAACTAAAAGTTTAGAAAGAATTTGGGGCAATAATTCTCCATTCATTCTATTGGACACAAGTTATGGAGAGGGGGGGGGGGGCAAATACCTAATACAAGAAAAAGTTAGTGAATAGTAATGATTTAGATCTATTTTTCAAAATTATAGCTTCTGCAGATTTCAAGCTTGTAAAGAGCTTGAGTAGAGACACATCTATGTTAACTGAAAAGTGTATCCCAAATCATCTAATATATTCCATATCTGTGGCTATAATCCCTATGTCCTTTTCACATAAGCCAATTTTTAACCCGTCTTTATTTTTTGTATCAAATTCCTCAGGACTTTTTAACTCCAAACACACAATGCCGCTTGAACCATGGCAGTGGAAACACACAAACCATCCGGGAATTTTACGGAAGTCAGCATCCTGTCTAACCATCCTAGGTGTTGTGACTCTTGGTAAACTATGGGGAAGTAAGAGATATTTCATTCTAATTTTGCATGTAAATTTTATTCCGGTGATTGATGGTATCATGATAAAGTTGGTAGTCTTGGTATAATGTGATACACTATTGACTATTACTGCACAAAATATCCTGATGAGTTTATAGTAGCTTTGATGTTTACAATGTAAACAACGTGTTAACATTCTGACACTGGTATCGCAAAGAACAGGCAGTGTTTCAGTATTGTTCAATGAGTTAAGTTTCCGTTATTATATTAATATTGTAAGAGAATGTGTAAAAGTATTCATCTAACTATTGTAAGATTAAGACATTTTTGGTGGAAAGTAATGTATAATATAGCCAATAGTATATACATGTTACACACTCACTGTATTGTTTATAAAACTTGTTCAGCTTAGATACTACTAACGAGAAACTTTTACTAAATAGTTACTTTACTAAATTTTAACTAAAACTTTTACTAAAATATTTAGAGAAACTTTTACTAAAGAGAAACTTTTATTCGCTATTGTCAGTATCAAATTTAATTCATATGAATTCAATGCACCACGTGTCAGCTGGTATTTAGAGATTGCAACTTGCTGTAGGGGGAAAATAAGTCACTTCAGAAAAAAAAAATGGGAAAGGTTTACTGCAACATGAAATTAGAAGCTGTTAAAGGACATGTGACACTGAAAAATGATAATCTAGACATCTTTATAACATTTAACCAACTATCCCAAGTCGACTTTGATGGATTTTGAAAGAAAAATCCTTCAGATTCAAAAGTGGTGAAATAGAACCGCTCATATCAGGCCCATCGAGTGCCAGCTAATTACCTTGGAATCTTTGAAGACGTACAGTGTTGCAGCACAGAACGTCGATAAAGTTGCTTTGAGAGTAGAGAATGGGACTTAATTAAGCTAATTAGTAAACAGTAAGCCATTATCGTTTAACCGAAATTATTCAAATTCTTAGATTATCATCCAAAGAATCACCAGTATGAATTTGAGAGGGATCTATATCGTGTCACAGTTATAATCAATTATTTTTACCTCAATGAGCTAAATTTCTTCGATTTTATTTGATCACATTTTGCATTATTCGTAGAACTGGCCAACTCTGTACTTGTGGTCAATACTGAGGATCTACAGAAGAAGATCCTGCACAGAGATAAAGGCGTTCCCCTGGTAACCGTTAGCAATCATCTCTCTTGTGTCGATGATCCAGTTTTGTTGGGTTAGTATCAATCTACACGATGTAATTCTCAGCTTTTAAGTTATGACATTTTGCAGTGATCTTGGTTACGTTGTAGTTAAATGAAACCTTTGAATACTTGACATGACCAGCAAAGACAACAGATTGTCTAGAGAATGGGATGAAATGTGAGGGGGGTATTTTGTTTAGTTTTTGAGTTCCATCCGGACAAGTAACAAGTCATGTTTAACATATGGTACAAACTAACTTGAATATTGTATTCTCTTTATCTTTAAAATACATACGGGCATTGAAGGAGAATTTAGCTTTGAAAGGTGATATGATATTGGTATCCTTTGACACTATCTAGTCAATTACTTAATCATATGTTACCACTAAACCGATACTTGAGAAGTGTATTTGATTTGTTAAAGTGATAAACTTAATACTGGTGTTGGCTTTAAACAGGACATATAAAACTCAAAAGTCAACAAAATATTAAATGCCTACCATGAAAAATTTCCCCACAAAGCACAAATCATATAAGACATGGTTTTGATGAGGATGCCATTTTGTCCAATGTGTGATGTTAGGAGATGCAAGCTTATACTTTCCCCTTATTATTTTTTGCTAGTCATCTTGTTCATACTAAGAAGACATAGCTCATTTTAGAAGTTTTCATATTCCTACCAACCAAAAGTAGCATGTGAAATAAACAAAGCATGGAATTCCAGCTGTTATGTGTCTGTGATGTCATAGTAGTCAATGGATATTTTGATAGTTGCGTTGAAATGTCTCCTTTAAATTTCTGATAATTTTTCTTCATATTTTTTTCTCGTCAGGCAATTTCCTCTCCTTGAAGTCATTTTTGTTCCCCAGCAGGGTTCGATGGTAAGTAAATTTGCCTTTCCAAAAGTGCAGACTGTTCTGTACTTGAGATTTTGAAGCTTATGCCCTGGGTGCTTGTAACATATCCAGCTTATTTCCTGTGTGCATGTAACATATCCAGCTTATTCCCTGTATGCATGTAACATATCCAGCTTATTCCCTGGATGCATGTAACATATCCAGCTTTCCCTGTGTGCTTGTAACATATCCAGCTTATTCCCTGTGTGCATGTAACATATCCAGCCTATTCCCTGTGTGCATGTAACATATCCAGCTTATTCCCTGTGTGCATGTAACATATCCAGCCTATTCCCTGTGTGCATGTAACATATCCAGCTTATTCCCTGTGTGCATGTAACATGTCCAGTTTATTCCCTGTGTGCAATTAACATATCCAGCTTATTCCCTGTAACATATCCAGCTTATTCCCTGTGTGCATGTAACATATCCAGCTTATTCCCTGTGTGCATGTAACATATCCAGCCTATTCCCTGTGTGCATGTAAAATATTCACTCTTAGGCTGGAGCACAGACAGGGAGGGAGTTCTGCATTCACTTCCAATTGCAAATTTTGTTATAGGCAAATGATACTCAATAGCTGTTCATATTTAGCTAAAACCCTTAAAGGTTAGCTGTACAAATATTCACAATTAACCTAATTGTGTGTTGGTATTCCTAACCTCAGTGACAACACCTCCCCCACCTACCCCTTCCACTCCACACAGCCATAGTTTGTTTTCCGCCCTGTCAGTCATTTCATAGTGTTTCATGGTGATTGTTTATCAAAAGAAAACTAACCTAATGACGTACCTCTGCATTTCATATTACCAGTGTTAATATCCTTAATATCTCCACAGGTTACCTGGAGCTAGTGACATAGCTTTCATGAAGAACAGTCATGCCTGGTTTTTCACGTTAGGCCAGATTGTTCCCATTGTAAGAGGTAAAGTTGCTTGCAACCTAATTACCATTTTATAGAAAAGGTTTTTTCCTCCCCGTATTAATAGCAGATATTAGCGATTACGTGTTGATCCATAAATTAGCTGTTTGATTTTCAGTTAAATGTAGGATTATTAGGTGTACATGTGTACCGTTGGTGAAGTTGATGAAGTTTTTATTGGCCGTATCAAATGATAAAAGAATTGAACTGTTTGAAAAGTTTGCTGCGATTTAATGCATCAGCTTTCAAGCCCTCTTCACAATAGAATAAGAAAAAAAGCTACTTACAAAATATTTGGATTTAGAAGATGACTTGGATTCATGGATCTAACAAACAGGCATTCTCTTTGATTCCCATTGGAAGGATAACTTTGTCAGTATGAAAGGAACACTTTTTCACAAAATGTCATTAAAATAAATCACTTGCTATGATACTTTTTATATAGTAAGAATTGTTTTACAAAGTATATTTATTTCAAACCACTTTTCCTTGTCTTGTAAAAGTGTCTTGTTTTATGATCATATATAATGCATTCCATTTGCAAAATCACACAATCTGACTACAATTTTTTTATGTCATTATCATGATTTGTTTTGTTGATCTAAATATGGTTGCTCTTTTGCAAACAATGAAGACTAGGAATATTGTGGATTACATAATCGTAGTTTGAAAGACATGAATAGTCATATCTGTGGTTTGTTTTTTCCAATGTTCACAGAGTAGTTTAAGATGCACTTGCTAGTCTGGTAGGTACAGGACACCTTACTTCCTGAATATTCATAACTTTTTTATATTTCAACCTCTTAATATTCACAGGTGATGGTGTATACCAGCCTAGTATGGACTTTATCATCGACAAAGTTAATGATGGTGGCTGGGTGCATTTCTTTCCAGAAGGTAATGTTTTGCAGGATGCTGTCATTGTGAAGAAAATAAAAAAATCTTAAAAGAAAAAGCTTAAGGGTTTCTGATATAAGCTGGCAAGTTATATTTAACGGGGATAAATCTGTCATATTCCTCTTGAGAAAAATCAGACCATTAAATTATATGAAGAATGTAGATGGAAAACTTTATCTAGCAATGGTATCAAAAGTCTTTATATTTTTATGAATGAAATTTGAATGATGGTTCAGTGTTAGCCCAAAATATTTATGTACAGTATACTAATGTCCACTATTACATAAGTACATATTTACCAGTCTTACTTTCTCAGATTTTAATTCCACTATGTTGCTTTCCATTCCTCAGGCAAAGTGAATATGACCAAAGAATTTCTCAGGTTAAAATGGGGTAAGTCATTTGTTGTAAAGTTGGACAAGTTAGAGACAAGTAATCAGTTCACATTGAAAAGGTGTTGTTAATTACTCATGGTACAGAAACTGAACATCAGCAGAAGAAAGGTTTAGATTATTTACAGAGAACCTCAGTATACAGCACAAAGAAATCTTGCAAAAAGAATAAGTGGAAGAGGCTAGTGAGCTACTGTGGCATCAGAATAAAAAGTGTCCATAAACATTTGCTTTCAGGAAGGTTTTCGTTATGTTAAAAAGTAGTGTACTTTTATAGATTACTTTAAAGCGTTAAATTTTCGAAAATAAAATTCAAAGGGCTTATCACTTTCCTGTGTATTCATGTCCAAGTAGGAAGTTTACCTTGCATGGCAGGTAATATCTAATAGGTACCTAGTATTAGTGTGTTATTTGAAGGTAGCATGGTAACATTAGCTTCTTCAGGAAAATTAATACACATACAGTGAATTTGTATAGCATCTGTAGAAGATAAGATCTGAAACCTTTGTTGTTGTTTTCCACATTTTAAACAGGTATCGGCAGAGTGATCGCAGAGAGCAAGATTAACCCACTGGTGGTTCCATACTGGCATATAGGTATGGACCATATACTACCAAACTATCCCCCATATATACCTCGGGTTGGAAAAAAAGTTACCATGCTCATCGGGGATGCTATGGACTTCAAAGAAATGCTGGCGCAAATGAGGAAAGAGAAAAGAAGTCCAGTAAGTCAATCAATTTCATATCAGCACAGTTTACTTTTATTTTAACTTTCAAAGTTACAAGTAGTTGGGTTTTTTCAAAAACAAGTTCTCTTTAGCCTTCTTTTCATTGGTTCTAAAAATATTAAGTCGTCAGAGACAATTCAGCAAACTTTGACCAAAAAATTAACATTTTATGAGAGAATCATGCAGTCACAATCTCAGTTTCTCCTAGAAGCATGCATTTGTTTCGCATGGTGAGCTTAGAAGTATGTAGTTCCCTGCCAGTGGTTCTAATGCTTTTGGGAATTTGCATTTTGTAAAGGATCTTGTAAAAGAGGATTTTTTAAAAGATGCAAAAACATCTAAGGTTTGAATTTCCTTGCTGGATCTGCTAGTTAGAAGCTACAGCACATTGTGTGTTATGTGACTAATGATGTTATTGTGTGTACAATTGTTTCTACCATCATATCTTTGATGGGAAATAATCAGTGGGGTATGGGGGGGGGGGGTAGAAGTGGGTGTATTTTTAGGTTGCAGCCATTTGAAATCTTAATCTGTACAACCTTACTGGTGATTGAGATCATTGATTCAAATTCTGGCCTTTTCAATTTTCCCTCTTCGGGGAGTAAAATTAATTTTCAGGTAATTGTTTATCGTAACAAAGTTACTCTGTTATTTTCAGTTGTCTCCAAACCTTCACATCTCACTTCAAATACTGTTATCAAAGGAAACAAAAATTTCACAGATAAATCAATAGAAGTTAAATTCATTGTTTAATTGTTTTTTATCTCTAGATGGAAATGAGGAAACAAATCACTGATGCAATACAAGAGGAGCTTGGAAGACTAAAATCAAGAACAGAGGCCTTACATTATGACAGATGACATCAGCAGAGGCATTTAGAATAACGGACCTAGTGGCAAAGGAAACTTTTAAATTATATCAAAACCTAGCCACATTCTACATTTGCAAAACATATTTTATTTTACTACAGGCAATAAGAGAGATCAGCCAACCATCTATAGCTGTTGTGGTGGTTTGTTTTGCAATGAGAAATTGTTTTCATCATATTTTTGGCAGAAGGAAAAAATATATTATCAAAGACACCGTAAACCTTTTCATTACTTTAAGGTCCAAAGTTGACTTTGAATTGATTTCACTGTTAAAATAACATGGCCAAGCTCACGTCACATTACCACTAACACCATTAACAGGCTCACAGGCTAAGCTGGGATGATAAATATGGATTGTTTTTCTGTAAGCTGATAATTTTTGGTCGACAAGGACACTTGCTATGATCCAATAATTTATTGCTGCCTGGTCATATCATCGATGCTTGTCCAACATGTCAACAAGTTGACTTTCTAGTATGACTTTCTAGTCTCGTCTAACATGTCAACAAGTTGACTTTCTAGTTTGACTTCCTAGTCGGATAATCTCAGCTAGATCACTAATCTCGTTCCATCCATCTTCAGGTTGGTTCAAGTAGATCCAATATTTCTTTCTTGTTAGTCATATCTGATGGTCTGTTTCCCTTTTCATCCATGCAGATAGCTGCCCCAGACTGTAGTAGAGCCTTCACACACTGTGTCATTTGACTCCCCGCTGCTATGTGTAGAGCTAAAAGTTAAAAGGATTTGAAAAATTCTTGTTTACCATTGAAAGGGTGCTCTGCTTCTTACGGTCAGACGTTTCATAAGTGACAAGGTTAAATCAAATTGATATTACAGAAAAGAAAACAGGGAAAAAAAAAACTACAATTGTTATATTACATGTATATATTACAGAATCTACTCAGATATCATACAGTGAAAGTGACATGTTTGGAAGTGGTTCATCAGGTAAGATAAAACAAAACATCGAACATAATTTACAATAGTATTGTTGTTATAATTCCAATCAAAGTGTAGTTGCTTTTTGGTTGGAACCTTAACAAACTAAAATTGCCATGAAGGTCAGTTTGTTTTGAAATATTCAGAAAAGCTGCTACTGGTCCAGTGATGGGAATTAATTGAGTTCTATTTAGCTAAACAAACACCTATTGTTCTTTCCTATTGCTAAGATCAACCTTAAATTAACACAAGTTCACATACAAAGTTTAATTTTCAGGAAGAACCTGAAAAAAAGTATGAAATGACAAACCTGTTCGACCTTTGACATCTTTCGTATTCACATCAGCACCGAGTTGAAGCAATGTGAAGATTGTATCATCTTGTCCTTCCTGTTGAAGGGAAGAGTAACTTGCCAGTTGAAATAAAAGATCATTTCTCACAAAATTAAGGAAGACATTACACAATTGTGTAGATCTGGCCAAATTTACGTAACCAGTGGCAGTTGCATAAAGGTTTAGATAAAACACTGCTTGATAAGGGTAGGCCATGGCCATAAATTGTAAGGAAAAGTAGTTTCAGTAATGGACAGCAATGAGTACAAATGGCTTTAGTGGTCAATACCTTGATGTCAATTCCTGTAAAATTTATTCTGTCTAGAGAAATGATACCATATGCCTCCTTTTTAATTGCAGGTGCATTGGTCCCCTCCCCCCACCCCCATTTTTTGGTCACTTAACACCTGTAATGCAGATGGCATCACGCGTAACCCAACTTACTTCCCTGCCTCATTTCATTGACTAATTTTTCGGCATTTAAATAAATCAGACTCGCGCTAAACTGACATTACCTTGGCAGCTAGATGGAGTGGAGTCAACTCCCAAATACTGGTTGCTACATCTGCAGGAACTCTGTGGGTCTGTATTAAATATTTGACAGACTTATCACAACCAGCCTGAGCTGCAACATGGAGAGGTTCTCTGCCCAGTACGTCTGGTCTGCGAACACCGGCCTGTCAGAGAGAAATGGGACAATGCTGTGACCAGTTTGAAGATGATTAAGTTTTTAGTATCTTCAATGAATAGGGGAATGTAACTCTCTATCTGACAGGACTGAAAGATTAAAGTACTTTTACTACATGTAGTGGGAGACAAACCAAACTCACTCTCTTTAAGTAAACTGCGTACCTACTAAATGTTACACCAACATAACCATCAACTAGAAAACAGCAGATTTAGGTAAAAGCACATTAAAGGTTGATGAAAGGGGTAAGGCTAAAAATTGTGAAATCAGGAACAACAACTATTTGAAAGAAATAGTTGCCATTTACAAATTTAGTGACTGAAAATACCAATCCCCACATAGTCACTTTTGGCAATTCAAAGTGGAGAACCATTTCAACTATGCAAATAACTATCTTGTCACAGTCTTTCAACTTTGTTGAATGTCTAAATCAGCTCAGACCTACCTTGTACTGTGTGATCAACACATCGGCCACATCTGTGAAACCTGCCCTCAATGCATCCATCAATGGTGTGGATCCACATGAATCGGTAGTATCTGAATCGTAATTGCATCTACCGAGAAGGAGATGAACTGCATCCAGCTTTCCATGTAGAGCTAAGTTTAGAAAAGGAAAGAAAACATGTTTAAGTTTTTGGGATTGGTCTGACCCTTTTCACTGCCTACCTACTCTATCATCACTGCATAATCTATCATCACTGCCTAATTTATCATCACTGCCTACACTATCATCACTGATCACACTATCATCACTGCTTACCTACTCTATCATCACTGCCTACCTACTCTATCATCACTGCCTAATCAATCATCACTGCTTACCTAATCTATCATCACTGCCTACCTACTCTATCATCACTGCCTAATCTATCATCACTGCCTACTCTATCATCACTGCTTACCTACTCTATCATCACTGCTCTATAATCACTGCCTAATCTATCATCACTGCCTAATCTATCATCACTGACTACTCTATCATCAATGCCTTCTATCATGGCATTTCATGGCCCACAATGATATGCATCTGGAGTTATATCTTGGGAATGGTTGCCCCACCTCTTCCCCCTTTCATTCATTTTTGTATGAATTTCAGTTGAACTGTAAACGACACAGCATAAACTGAGACCCTGCCACACCCCACCCAACTATTGGTGACATGACTTCTTGCTTTGTTATTGATTGCAAATTGACTGTAAGTAACCAAAGTAGAACCCAACATAAATACTTTGCTTTTAAGAATGAATCTTATTTGGGTGTGATTCTCACCGGCCGTGTGTAAAGGTGTTCTTCCGTTTTTACTTTTCGTTGACCAAGTTGATGGGTATGCATCTAGAAGGCAGTTTAGTACATCTACACTCCCTTCCCTATGAAGAAAAAATTATATACAAATACATTATAACATAGATTCACATAGTTTGACAAACTCAGATCTGGATGAGTATCGGAACCATTGCACACATATTAAGAATAGACCAGAAATATTGAATATTTTGCAGCTTAGTTACAGCAAAAACATTCACTGTGTGACCTTATGCTTCAGTTGACCACCAGCACTGATACAGATGGGTGCATAGTTAGTAATGTTAAAACTGTTCAAAGTTCCTCTTATGTTCTCGCATCCTCTGAGGTCTTGTAATTGGAAGCCTTTAAGCCAAAATGCAGCCAAAATGACTATGTAGCTTTGGCTCTCCTGTTGGTGATTTGACTATGAGCTGATACCTTATGCAAGAATTTTCCGGTTTATGAATCGTCTAACAAGATGAAAAAAAATGGGGAATTCAAAGTATGTAAAACACAAATGTGAAAAACGGCAACACTGTCTAACTGTGAAATATCATATTTCTCTTTAGAACGATCAGTTTTTTTACTTACCTGCTAGCAATATGAAATGCATTCCATCCATCTTTATTACACAGCAGTGGATTAGCACCAGCCGACAGCAACTCATTGACAATAACAACATCCAGTTTTGTACATGCCAGGTGCAGTGGTGTCCTGATGGGAAATCAAAATCAACCACATACGAATCGATACAAACAAAAGCAAAAATAAGGCTTGACAGTATAAACATGATTTGGACAAGATTTTTTTCAAAACAGGTCTAATAGATCTCATGACTAATTTTGATCATTTTTAAAACAACACATGACTTATCACTGAAAGACTTACCTGTCTATTAAATGCTCACTCCTTAATGACAAGAAAAAACAACGAAAGGTACGAGCCTCCAGGGAAGCAAACAAAACTTAGGGCAAACACTGAAGATTTAATATGCAATGTGGCAGGCGCGTAGCGAGGTATTTGCCAAGGGAGGGGCGAAGCTTGTAGGCAAACTATCCAAGCTTAACGCCACCATGAGTTGGCGTGAAGCGTACAAGAAAAGTTGGGCTGAAAATGCCTCCCAGATCGCTGGAACACTTCCCAGGCCTTGTAAGTTGCATCTAAGCATTTTCTATTTTGAAATTACTAGCGATATCATAAAAAAAAATATGCTCAAGGGGGAGGGGGGGCGGTCGTCCCCTTTGCCCCCCCCTTGGCTATGTGCCTGCAATGTGGTTGTAGTTAATGAAACCTACCAATCAGCCCTTTTCAGTGAGTCAACCTCTGCTCCTTTCGTCAGTAGAAGATTCAAGCAATCCCTGCTCCCTGATTGAGCAGCCTCGTGCAGAGCACGCTTACTGTCTAAGTTGCTGCTCTCAATGTCTGCTCCTCTGGAAATCAAGAATCCAAGTAAATCAACATGGTTATGTCTTGCTGCGAGATGGACAGCCCTGTCTCCAGACCTCTTGTGACAGCATTTCAACAGGGTGGATTTGTCGAGACTAGATTCATAAATTGTCTGCACATCTTCAGAATTTCCTTTCTGCACTGCTGATAAGAATTTTTCGTCAGTACCCTTCATGTGAATACAGCTTCAAGGGGTAGCTCTGAATTTGCTGTGATTAAATGAAAAAAGAACGGAAAAAATATATCATAATATCCCTGTACTTTCAAGTGGAGTTTTGTAACAACTTATTACCATGAATAACATTGATACCGCATCTTTTAATTTGCCACTTTACCCTTGGAGTTGGAGAAATGTAAGTCAAAGGTCAGCTATGTATATATTTTTTTATTAAAGGCTTGTGACTTTTTCTTTCTACAAAATCTCATGACAATTATGCTACAAACATTATTTGTACTGAGTGTTCATGTACATAGTCACAACACATATTGCAGAAATGCTGGATGCAATAAAGACCATTCTGAGAAACTAAATTTATGAAAAGTAGATGTCAACAGTAGCCACTTTTAATTAATCAGTGTTCACCAACAGTGAAGTTATGACCTGTGTTGTCAGATCTAAATAACCTACTTGTCTAATAAAGCTTAAGATTTCTCTAAACATATCTTTATTTGCATAGCTGTTAGTTTCTTGGTTAGTATTTTTTGGGTTGTTTGTATGTTTCTTAATTATACTGTGTTATCAAGGAAGTGACCTATTAGACAAGCCTACAAAGATTTCTTGAGATCACTTTTTTGTGTGCAATGTATTTCTTCATTCTTACATATTATATCTTATAAACTTTTCCATATGTGTACATTTCATATAACAAATTTGATGAAATAAAATCTAAAATGAGTTATTTGTTGACAAAGAATTCACTAACAAAATCATTGTCATAAAGGCCTGTACTAGGATGGAGAAAGTGTTGCAAAACAACCATAGACAATGAATCAAATTTCCTATCACCTGTTACTGAAGGAAACTCCTTAAGCACAATGACATCCTGAAGATATGCATTGTTCTGTTCTGGTTGAATGCTTCCCTATGCTATGTCTGATAGTTGCTCCACACAGTTGTTTCATGTTAGAAATTGCTAAATGCTTTCATGGAGTCTTTGTAAATTTGTATTTGGATGAGATTGTGGAATACCTTTTATGTTAACAAATATAAGCAATTTGGGGGAAGGATTGAAAGAACAAGTTCACTGGTATCTGGATCTTGAAGTTGCTTGAAGTGCTTGAAGTTGAAGATTGGAAGGTTAGTGAACAATACTTTATGTTAGGTCGTACTACTACTATTTGAGTGTATTAACTATTACTGGAAGGGTGTGAACAATAAAGCTAGGCCTAGGTTTTTTTAAGACAGTCCATGTGACAGCATATACAACTAGGCCTAGTAGGTAGTAGTTCTAGTGAAAGGAGTAGTACAACCACTAACTTACAAGTACAAGGTATGTCTGGCCTATGTGTAACTTCCTTATAATAATCGCCACGCAATTAGTGAAGGCCTAGCCTTGGGAAAAGGTGTATAGGCCTCTAGGCCTACATAAGCTAGGCCTAATGTTGATCTCAGTCCAGTTACACATGTTATATCATGTTTTGATTAGTATAGACTTAATACTGCCAGTCAGATTTATCCCTAGTTTCAAAAGGAAGTCAAATAAATCGCGCTTAAACACGATCAGCTTCGGTGAGGCCCAAAGATTGCATGGTGCTTGGTAGCCACACACATTGAAACTAAACTATTACTAGGCCTAGTGTTACTTAGTCTGTGTACTTGTACTGTGCCTATACTAAATGCGCTATGCCTGACACTAAAACAGGCTAGGTATAACACTAAACCTTCGCCCGGTCGACTTGATGTTTTCAGCACCTAATTGAATATTAAATTGTAGCTAGGCCTAGTAAAACTTCATAATTTACCACATTTAATACTTTATCCGCAGATGACAGTGAATATTTCTAAACCATATTAATCTGAGAAAACCACAGGGAGTCTTGCAACGAGTTTAAGAAATCTGGAGGATTCATGTCAATTGGGCGCTCGCGTACCATGCATGGAGGGTCATGTGATGTGTTGCAGGGTGGTACTAAACTGATATTTCTCTGTAGCAGTTCGAGAATAGTGTTAGTGACGGCTGAGGTTAGTTCCAAGGTGTTTCGACAACAGGGAAGTTGAACTGTGACGTACTTCCGTTTTCAAAAGCCCTCAATAGTATTCCTATGGCACCTCGGAACTAACCTCAGCCTTGCTTTGTACGGCAAGAAAGTACCAGCGCGAAGTACA
>KN895387.1:1326-31033 GCA_000934455.1 Apostichopus parvimensis
CCTCCTCCTCCTCTTCTGTCTCCTCCTCCTCCTCCTCTTCTGTCTTCTCCTCCTCCTCTTCGTCCGCTTTACTTTCCTCCTCGTCTGTCTCCTCCCCCTCTCCCTCTTCGTCGTCGTCTTCTGCTTCATCTGCTTCTTCTTCGCCTTTGTCATCTCCCTCCTCCACCACCTCCTCATCTTCCTCTTCTTCGTCTTCTTCCTCCTCCTTCTCTTCCTGCCCATCGTCTTTCTTAGCCTCCTCTTCTTCCTCCTCATCCTGCTCTCCCTCTTCTCCATCCTCCTTTTCGACACATAGCTGTTTCTCTTCCTGTCGTTCTACCATTTCTTCCCATTGAGTTTCATCCACTTCCTCCACCTCCTCCAGATCACTTCCGTCATACTTGACCTGTGCAATATAACATAACATAACTTTACATCACATAACATAACGTTACTTAACGTAACATAACATAACACAACATAGGCATAGCACAACACAACATAACATAGCAAAGCACAGCACAAAATAACATAACATAAGATAACATAACACAACATAACACAACAGAGCACAACAAAACATAACATAGCATAGCACAGCTGAACACAAAATAACATCAAATAACAAAGCATGATATGGCATTATAGCATAGTGTAGCATAGAATATAACATAGCTGTGTAACATAACATCATTTAACGTAACATATGACCTAACAAATAAAGCATTTGAATGAACTGGTCCAACCCCTAAATATTTCATCCCCTCCGATGTGCTCAATGCTTCAGATAATCACACACACATTCCCAGTGACGTCATACCAGTGCGGTTTGCTTTACCTCTAGGCTGTCGTTGTCCCTCGTTTCCTCATGACGGAAATATGGTTCTACAGTTTCGTTATGATTGTAATTTGAGATGTCGTCTGATGTCCTAGATAGTTGTGACGTCATACCGGCATCACTACTAGCAAAATCCTTTTGATCATCAAAGTGAACTGGACTCATCACTAAAGGAGAGACAAGCGGTTGGCGGAAGTACTTTCCTGTCATTAAAATATAATAAACGTTATTTTATTCCTGTTATTAGCAATAAGAATATTTGCAGTAGGTTCTTCAATAGGAGAATCAAGTATAAGCTTCAACGTAATTTTCAATGTTAATTCTTTGACAATGCGGACATGGGTGTCCGCAAATGTGTGTAGGAGGTGGGAGATGTTACAAGGTTAGTGCCTGTTAATGAACCCACAGTTGCTACCAATCAGGTGTGAAAGGGAGGAGGGGGGGGGGGGAGGGCAGTATGCTCATAAGTGAACTTGGTTGAACTCGACAGACAATAAACCTTAAACATGCATTCCAGGACGAACACATCAAGTTGTCACCTAACAAGGGTCAGTATATGTCCACCCCCACCCCACCCCACAACCCTCCCCCTTCCACAAGAAAACATGTAAATTCCAAAAGGAAGTAATTACTTTTCTGGAATAAACGTCTACAAATGTTTGACCTCAAGTTTTTCTTTTTTCGCTGTCGGTATCTAATCGCCATTTCCTGTATTTCCTGTATTTCCTGTATTTCCTGTATTTCGTTCTCCCTGTTGAGTCTCAGTGTTAGTCGGTCAGCGTCTGCTGTTATTTCTTCGATTTTCTTCAGTAGCTCCTTTAACTGTTTACGATGAAGACGGTGCGCTGAGCGCCATTGGCGGAAGGCCCTCGACGCTCTCCGACGAATGGAAGCCTTTTCGTCTATAGCAGATCAAGAGAGATATATATAGAGAGAGATGTGAAAACTTGCTGCAGAGATACATTGTATGACCCGCTGTCATTCAGGGCAAAGGATCGACGAATTCTAGGAGTGTTAGCTCAGTGTTTGACGCCGGTTCCTTTCAATCATTAGGTCCCTAGTTCGAGTCACTCCAAGATTAATGTATGTCGTCCAGTTACAGAGTTGTTGACAATTGACAATTCATAATCATGGACGTTAAATATGATTCTAAGAGACTGACTTCGGTCAGCTTGCGGCTTTGATAAGCCAAAGATGGCTTCTTCGCGAGTTCCTGCTTGCAGGAGGATCTAAAATACAAACATACATACATACATTCAGATCTGCAGTTAGTGTAGAAATAACTGTTTGATAACAGCCGGGAAAAGTAAAGCCGGGGATGGCCACTATTGCTGGACCCGACCACATAATATAATAGTGCACGGTAACTCCGCGTGTCACCTAACTTCCAGCGAATGTGATACGCATTATGTAGCTTCATTGATGATAGCTGTAGCTGCAGTCCATCACGGTTTGAAAGTCAACATTTAACCACTTTTTTTTGGAACGGAATGTGTCAATCCATATACATTCTCGATGAAGCCAGGTAAAATGTATGCCTTGCAAGGAGGGAATGTCAAATTTGTTTTTTGTATTTGTAAACGTTGCTGTCAAGAAAGTTTTCCACCGTTTTATCGGAATTATACCAAAATGTAAAACGCATGCGCGAAGTTAGGGTAAATTTGTCTCGGTTTCGACTGTTTTAACCACAGCGGCCCTTAATAAGTATAAATCTGTCTCATTCTGACTGCATCCTAAAAGAAAATATAGGTGAAATCACTTTTATATGACGGATAAAACTGAACCACACCAAATCAAAGATATCGTTATTAGCCTACCGTAGTTTTACCCTTCAAAAGACTCACCTTGGTCCCCTGCGCATCTAGCGAAGTTACCGTATACCATCCTATAATCTTAAAGGCTGCTACTGAAATCAGTTTACATCTGGTAGACTTTTATACCTTTTGTACTACGCTACGCTTTAGCTCTTGAAATCTTCTGCAGACTACTTAACCATATTGTATAGAGTTATAAACAGTAACATAATATAATGAGAGTACCTTTCTGATGAATGTAGGACTAATATATGACCAAGTATGTTAACATCCCCTGTCCCTTTCCCCGTGTATCTGAAATGACCTTCAAAGCTGTGAAAAAAACCTTTATAAATATACAATAATGGCCGATAATGTACCACGTGACCAGCGGAGACAGTCCTAACAGTTACAACCCTCCCCTCTCCCCCACACCTCTTCAATTTGAAGATGCATGAAGCAAGATCCATGAAGCAAGATTACGTTCCGAAATTCGGATGCCAAATTTTGTTTGTTATAATAATCTGTTTTTTCGACGTATTGCCACCCTGCTTTGAGCGTTTCTTGCTGGTAAATATGCTACAGTTAAATATCTGTATAAGCTATAGGCCTGGAAAGAGCCGTTTTCTGGCAGAACTCAGTATCTGGCCCATAAGCACTATAAAGCAGGCGCGTAGCCAAGGGGGGGGGGGGGCGAAGGGGGCAGCCGCCCCCCCTTGAGCATATTTAATAAAAAAAAATTAATGTTTTTATGATATCGCTAGTAATTTTAGCCAAAATTTTCTTGTACGCTTCGCGCCAATCATGGTGGCGCTACGCTGAGATAGTTTGCAATGCCGTATCTACGGCTCTAATAGTTTGCCTTCATTTTCGCCCTCCCTTGGCAAATTCCTGGCTACGCGCCTGCTATAAAGTTATGTTATATAGTGTGTACAGTGAAAACTACAGCGCAGGACATTCGGGCTAATTATACCTTACACCTATATTAGTTCAAGTGATCAAAATCATTTGTCCACCATCTTTAAAAAGGCTAGAATACGTCTCACCGTACCTTTAGCTAGTGTCTCCAAAACAACACCTAAAACCCAAGCTGCGGCCGTCATCGCACCAAGCAACAGGAGTTTAGCGGTTACCGAAGGATTGGAAACCTCTGGTGTAGTCGACATTTTCGGTTAATCGTCAGATACGAGAGTAACAAATGACGAGTAGCCTAATGCTTCATCTCCCGAAGCGAGTCGAAACGAGGCCTGCGAACCTTCTACTTCCTAGGCCTATAGCGAGGATGCATTCTGAATTGTAAATACAGTGCGTTGCAACAACACCACAATTCCATGTAGCTACGTCGTAGGTTAAACGCAAAAAAAAATGCCTACTTATATCATTATGTTCCGTTACGCGTAACAATACGAACTGACAAATACGTGATGCGCGCACCGGTACCATATATCCAGAGATATGTTACATCCCCAAAGGCACTAGATACTTAATTTCTTACTGAAAGTGAAGCCTAAATGTAATTTGTAACCGTCATGTTGGAATTTTTCTTTATGCATCACAGATAAGGTACTACATCGTAATTGCAATAAATTGGGATATTCTTGAGTGATTCTCCATCCACTCTTTTCTATACCTATATATCTTGTTAGGAACCCTGCCATTAACTCTAAATTAACATTAAAATTATGCAGAGTTTTTGTTTTATCATACCCTTATGGTTCCTATTTTGTATTACTACGTTGAAAACAAAATTTGGGTCTCCATCTTAGAAATACGGCAAAACAGTTTCACGAATCGAAAAAAACTAAACAAATTAACGAAACGAACAGCAGTCAAAGTCAAATGCGTACCAGCGCGTATAGCGCGACACTTGGCCTCATGATTAAGGGTATATAGGCTACGAACGCGTTGCAAGAAATCATATCGTCAAAATCGTAGTCTGCAGACGCGCGCGTGTACTTGCTTTAAGTTTTAGTGTGTACGAATATAGGAGTCATTAATCTAGCGCCTTCGGTGTGTTATAAAATCTTTGAGATTAATCATCAACGTAATAATCTATCTATATGTGAATATTGTATGGTAAGAAACTTTCGGGCAATATAGCATTTATATGGTCGTGATTTCAAGGCCGCAGCAACGGGGAAGGGGGGGGGGGACGGTGGATTTTGGTGGCAAGCCCCCTTAAAAAAATGATCACAGTTGCTAAGAAACGTCTGCAATGTAAAGTTGAAAATGATATGGTAATTTCCATCAGTGCACCGATTCTTCCCCATCCCATGCCGCAACCCGGTAGGCTATATCAGTGATCTGGTCGTGAGTTCAAGGCCGTAGCAACGAGGAAGGGGATTGTGGTGGCAACCCCCTCCCCCACCCCCAATTTCTCATAGTTGCTAAAAAACGTCTGCAATGTATAGTTAACATGATATGGTAATTTTCATCAGTGTACAGACTCATCTCCTTTTCACGTATATAGGTAAAAAAACCATTTAATACAAAGAGAGAGGAACGTGTGTTTACGTACGATTTATTCTTTATATTTCTGAACACATATGAGATGATAGAAACCACCAGATGGAGAGTAGTCTACCGTGACCAGTTGAGGAAATAAGTCATATTAACATGTAGTTTAAAACAGCATTTTGCGTTTAATTAGTTGACAATTTCTGTGAAACGGAGATAGCAAATGCCAAACACGAAGACGTGTGTAAAAGTATAGCAAAAGACAATTCCTTACGCTGTCGGCACAAAATGGAGAGTTACAAGTTACTCCATTCAGCTGTACAACGTCGACCTCTGACCTTAGCAGTTAGTGAATCCGGGCCTGTTCCACGTGATTCTATGTCGTGCAGTGAAATCCGTACAAAGGTAGGCTTACACGTCACCATATATTGTTACACGTTTGCAAAGATCGATTAACGATTTGTTTTCCATGATATTAGTGGTTTACTGCATTTACGGGACAACATACCAGTTACAATTAGCCAAATTAATGAAATCTAAAAGAAAGACAGCACAAAACAAAATAACAATCATGTATGATTTCGAATAAATTAATGGTAACAAAACGCAAACAACAGGACAAGAGCAACATACATGTACAAAAATAAATAGAATTGTTTCGAAGACAACAAAATATCTCGAAAATAAACAGTAATACTTACGACAGGCGAGACTAATACACTAAATACACTAAATAAATGGCCTACTGTAATATGGCACGCTGACTTGGACAAAATTGGCAAAATACACGACACATGACCTAAGTACACCTCTCATGAGGGATGTATGTTAAATGAGTTGGAAGATTCGGGACAGTTGTATAAATAGCAATAAACTGTTTCAAAAACTGATTTACAACAATGATAAATATAAGGTCAACAGTTAGCACCAAGTTACAATAACTCATGTTAAAGATATGCAAAAAATAGCATCATTGCCAAAATAGGAAAGTAAAATCATCACTGTATATTTTATCATGTTTACTCTTGTATGAGCTGAGCTGAGCTGTTTGGATGAGGAAGACCCCCCCCCCTTCTATCAATACTGTCACCTGTGAGATCACAACGGTGTTACGTCTAGTTATGTCTAACTCGGAAAGGAAATATAGATACCACTGCTGGTCTTGGTTTAAGCTATGCAAGACGACCCACTGTGTATCTGAAAATGACCAGATACTACACATGATCTTAGCCAATAACCAAAGGGTATGATTGGTAGTTTGCCAAGATCAGATGCAGGAGCTGAAAACCAAAAACAACTTGATCCACTCTCAACCCCCCCTACCCCCCTCCCCCTCCCTACTCCCCTCTCCGTCTCACTACATCGAGACATTAATTATATGATGATGATAAGGAGCTGCTTAAAGAAGATCTATTACACACTTTGATGAAAAAGAATAAATAATCAATAAAAATGGATTAGATGATTTAAACAATAAGAGTATTAGACATTTCTATATGGGATTAAATTAAAAGGTTATCAGCATTACTGAATATAAAAACCGCCGTCTAGCAAGGATGTTTTCTTCTGAATCCCAACTTTTGGTAAAAACTTAATTAACATCTACATAGTGATTCACATCATTTTGTGAAGAATAAATTGTTAAGTTATGCTACAAATAAAAAAAGGTTAAAATATGATACCATCGCCATGAAATGGACAAAATCATAAAAGCACTATTATTTACTTTGATGACACAACTCAGTTTGATATCGACTTCTATTCCTAAGGATCAAGCACAAAAGACGCAATTTTCGTTTTCAAATCTCCTAATAAAATCATGATTATAAGTGATAAACATTCATGTTATTAGCTGAAATAGACTCAGTGTAGGTAAACAGTACACTCACTAACATTAAAATGATATCCCTTTAACCATAGGCAGCCTACAAGTACCTTTGCCATTACTAGCAGCACACTTCGTTTTGTCTAATTGAAATTGATACCAGTGCTGTCTCCTATTTAATTGGATGTACTTCCAAATGAACCCTGCTGTGGCAGAAAGTGAGATATCTTCTTTCTTAATACTTTAAGGCTTAACGTCACACCACTCAGACATCATACAGACATTTAATTTTGCCATGCAACTACTCTAAAGATGAGCCTTCCATTTATCTTAAACATTCTATCATATTTTAAGTACAACCATTATAAACATCTCCATCACAGAATAACTTAAAATAATACATACTCCACAGTAATTCACACTACAATGTTCGAGTAAAAGCAGTTTGGTAACCTTTATTGCAACTATTAAACATTTAATTAAATGACTTGATTTGGATTTGTATTAAAAATAGAACGTTCCTTTCAACCTGGCAAGATTACACCTCCATTTCTCCAGTATTTTAGCAAATGGATTATGGGCAACAAAATATTAAAGAGACTTATACAAGCTTCAATATTTATTAAAATTTAAAAATTAAAACCTTTACATGATCTTATTAAAGTCCATACAAGTATTCTATTATGATTACTGTAATAAAACTACAAAATTACCCATTTTGTTGGCCAAAATTATTTAAGTTTAAAACAAGTTTATGGTAAGTTACCTTATTTTGAGACTTATTTATTGTAAACTTAACTGTTCAAGGAGACCCACCCAGCTTGACTAAAGTTCAAACTTACAGTAGATGCTGAAACGCCAGTAACTTTATTATAAGTAATGTCACACTCAACTCTATATACACAATTAACTTTCCAAGGATGCAAACAAGCTTCTGTATCTTCAGACTTAAATACTTAAAATGTCAACTTTAACATAATTATGTCAAATTATATCACTCAACTTTATACAAAATTGACTTTCCAAGGATGCCAGAACTAATACTGTGCAGCCTGCAATTGCACTTTTAACATGAGAAAAATTACCATAACACTTCAATGTACGCTTAACATTACATAGGTATTGAGAGTTGTTCAAACTTAAGAGTAACAGCAAGACTTACCCTTACACTCACTGTCATACAACAATAACTTAGAAAGTTAACTTTCTAAAGAAGCCAAGTTTTTATATCTTCAAGCATATTATTCTGAAATGTCTACTTTCACATCATCATCATCAAAGTTTCATAACGTCACATTCAAGTGTTGAATATATAAAACAAAATGTGGCTTTCAACTGATTTCAAATTACCTTTCATTTAAACTTGTATCTAGAAATTACAACTTTAATAATCAAAAGTGACTTTACACTTAAGTGATGAACAAGGTTAACTTTACACTGATTCCAATTTACCTTTGTATTCAAACTTACCTGCTAAATATTCAAATTTAACATTCAAACAAATACCTCACTCACACTTAACATATACACAACATAAAATTATCTGAACTAAGTGATGCCAAGAGTTATAGTTGCCAAGTTGCGACTAGTTTTAATGGCAACTGTTGCAGTTAATGAACAGATAAATGAACATGTTGTATAAAAAGATCATCAAATGGATACATATTTGTAGTAAGCCTCTATGACTGGTCCTCTGTGTTCAAATACTTGTACAGTACAGACAGATATGATATTAATTTGGCATCATACTGTTTGTACCACCCTGTATTAATATATTTCTAACATATACAAAATTTAACATTAAACCTTTCCAAACAGATAAAAACACACATTCCAAAATATACACTTGAAAGGCATATTGTCACAAAGTACAAATAATTTAACAATAATTATTGCCTAAGAATCAGTACTTTCAAGCAATCTTCAACAGTTCCCTTTCTGGTATTTGCATACTGTACAGAATAAGGCAGCATACAGCATATATATGCAATTATACAGTACACTGCTACTATACAATACCAGATCTGAAAAATTACAGGAGAATTCACCAGCAACACATGAAAACCTAAAGAGATGGTCTAGTATAATAATCATCTTTGTTGATGATCAAATAGTAAATCTTGTCTGATCTTGATGTTGTTTTTCATCTTGTACTCAGATCATACCAAACCAGATCAGAAAGATGCCCCCCTCAAAAAAAAATACAAGAAAATCAAAAGGAAAGACTGACAATCCAGGGCAATTATCTGTGACATGAATTTCAAAACAGACATAGAAAGTAATTACAGTCAGTGTAACAGTGATTATTGCACACAAACTATTACATTATGCACAGTGAGCTATCATGCCAAAGAATAGGCAAGAATTTAATAATTAATAGAATTTAATAATTAATAACCGAAGAAAGCATCCAAAGAAAGCACATCTATTCAGTAACATGAAATAGCATTCACAGGTTCAATTAACTTTAATTAGTGTTTGTTCCACACTGCAAGAGCAACACACGAATAGCAAGCTATCAGAACCTTCAAAGCAGCAAAACAGTAAACTCATTCTGGATCATACGACTAAATCTTATAAAAAAAAAAAATGAAAAAAAAAAATGGCCCTAACCATTCATTCCTTTAACTTTCTCTACCTACTATCCCGAACCAATGTCTACAATTAAGCAATGATTGGTTTGTGTGGGAAAGTTTAAGATTAAATAATTTGTATATTTTTACTCTCCCATATAGTTTCAATACTATAGCAAATCACAGTAGTAGTAGAGATGTACCTCCATGTAGTATAAAAGGCATGATAGATAATGGCAAGAGTTGCATAATGAACTACTTCCTTGCTACAGCTCCCAACCAGAACATCAAGATAGGATGGACAGTGACTGAACATCAAACTATTTCTGTGGTTTCTACTAAAGTTCCCTCCCCCCTCCCCCTCCCCCCTTTCTTTTTACAATATTTTAGGCTTCATTATAACTGCTGCAGTCTAAAATTAGTCATGGATGCTTCGTACAATACAAACACTCATTCATTCACCCACACACATACATGCATACAAAGACACATACATGCATAAATATATTTAAAGCTGTAGTAGATTTCATAGAAGGCACACAAGGGTACCAAAGGAAGAAATAAATGTAAAGACCTATGAAAGTTAGAAATGCTTCATTTATCCAACATAATAAGTCAATTAAGGAAGCACTGTGTTGATGTAACATATGCTACTGTACACTTAACTTGCACATAGCAGAGGGAGGCCAGCTGTAATCCATATCAGCTAATGCACTGTCCATTTAGACCTCATATGTTCCAAAACTTACCAAAGGTCAAAGGTTACCAGGTCATTCTAGAAACTGTAGAGGGAGTGTGCAGATGTTGTGAGGGTACATGTAAGTCAGGTCCAAAAAGTAAAGTTATTACCTTTGGTGCAAATTGGCTTATAACAAAATCCTTACAAACAGCAGCACATGAGCATGTTACAGAGCAATTAATGTGGAAAGTAATTTGTGTGTTCCATTTATATATCATGAAGTAAACCTGACAATCGTAGACAATGCTATGATACCACGTGGCGATCAAGAACGGCCTTGGATACAAGTCCATTACCTCACTCACTAAAGTATATTCGAGGGGACACATACCTTACCCATAATCTTTGGCCTATCTGACAGAGATCTTTGCAAAGAACACCTCCAACCCCTCCCCCATCCCCCCTCCCCCAAACAGCTAAGATAAATATTATTCCATTTGGGAGATATATTAGTTGAAAAATCTGGACTGGAAGCTGTCATTTTGTTAATCCGTGATGTCATGATGGCTTTAGGATCTTTCTTTTGGTTTTCCATTCCATATAAGTAGAACACTAACAGTGTTTGACACTGAAAATACAGGATATTACAAAATTGCTATAAGTAGGAATACCTCAATAAAACAGCGAGACTTGTTATAAATGTGCAATGGATTCAACATCTTTGCAGTCTTATCAAATAAAAGATGGTGATCACATTTACAGAACCCTGGGAAGGCTACGTCTGTTTCTAAATGGAGTGAATTTTAGAACTAACACATTGCAAATCGATCAAATTAGCTTTTTCACAGGAAGTAATACTCGGTATTAAGGTCTGTGTGGCTTTACTCACACATGGACACCTAAGCAATATTAAATGACACAGAGCATTGAATGAAGGACTCTTCTAAGGAATTAGATAATTGTTAACAGTAACACAGGTTGATCTCTGCATACTAATGCAAGTAGCATATGAGGTCCACAAAAGTAAATTATATCTACATATATACTGTACATATATACATGTATATATATATAAATATACATATAAATATATATAAATATATATATATATATACATTATACAAGTATTGTGCTGGGTTCACGCGGACCAAGAATTCCTGAAGAAATCTCTCCGACAGAATGAAATGATTAGATCATCTTAATGTCAGAAACTTCTCACGGTTGAAAGTAAAAGACGAGGGGTCAGAGTACGAAACATGCTGATGTTTCATCTTTCTATCCAATGTGTGGAATGAGAACCCCAGAAGTCGATACTACATCACTTTATACGTAACAATAATGATACAGAACTTCAGTTCCTACTTAATACTAGTCACTTTACAAATCCACGTCATTCACCATAATGTCATTACGTAATGCCACTATAGCTTAAGACCCTTCAAACAGTTAATGCCAACCTCATGCTTGTCCCATTTTAAAGCTCACCAAGCTGTTTCACGAATTCCAAGCTTTCTAGAAACAATTCAACTTTTCATCAGTACCTGTCCAATGAAGACAGACAATTGAGCTGTTCAGCTGTTTCTTCATTCACTCGTTCCCTAATCTCGTAAGAAAAATGTGTGTAAGTTTAGCAGGAAGCCTCACATTTCGATCCTAGCAGGATCTTCTTCACAGCCAAACCTACACAGGCCTTTCTGCAGTAGCAGTTTGTTAATTGTTTTCTTCTATCCTAGAGGAAAAAAACCCCAGAAAAGTATGCTTTTACTTTCAAAATTCATAATAAGTTAGCTATATGACTCAAATCTCAACTCCTACGAGAAAGAAATCTTCATTCCTTGGATTTCAAAGAGCCCTTCTCAGGTCGTCGATCTTGTAACATTGGTAAAATTGCCAGAAATCATAAAATAATTCCTGAGTTCAATATTATAAAAGGAATGTTAGCACAATCCTCTCTCTAATATTGGAGAGAGAATTAGTAAGATTATGCACCATTTATTAATTAATTAATTACAACATGAAAGGATTAAAACTCTGACTTGCTTTAAAAATTGACGGCAATAACTCTCTTTACATTTTTTGTGTTTTTGAAAGAAAAAAAGCATATTTTTTTTTTTGTAGCAATGAAATAAAAGGCTTTTCAGGACATATCATACAACAGACATACTGTATATAAAGTAATTAATTGTGGGACAAAATCATATTCTGCTGATTAATAGCACTTGCTCTGCACTTTGTTTTAGTACACACCTCTCTATATACACTTCAATTTATTAAACATTTCTAATGTCATGTTTAGGACGTTTAAAATTAAACAAAAGCTTTAAAAAAAAAATATGTCAGCCTCGTGGTGCTCTCTGTTCATCTACATTTGTCATTCAATTTGAATGTCTGGTTAGATTGTGCTAGAGAATTAGAAAAACGAAAACAACAGTAATTACCATACACCCAGACAAGGCCTTGAAATTCAGGATATTTACCAGCAAGATGCTTCTGAAGTTTGTTGCTTCCCAGTGGGGAAAAAAAGGCACTGGCAATTTTCTGCCAGTAGTCATTGAGAACTAGGTTAGTCGTTAGTTAACAATGATCAGTCGAAGAATTGGCATGAGTTCCGTACCTAACACAAAGCTTAGTATTACTGCTGGTTATCAGCAAATATTACCGGGCGACTCTGGAAAGTCTTTGAAGTAACTGATCAGTGTTGTAATCCGGGAAAATAACAGTGAGAACCTGATTTTATCCAGTTGATTTCTTAAGCACTGGGTGAAATTCTGATAGAGGAGACCACAGAAGTATGCAATGTAATATGGTGAAACACATTCTCATTCCTGTACTAAAGACCTAGACCGGCTGGACTGAACCACAGTATGCTTAAACAAATACTTCATTAAAATCATACCACATACACACACATCACTGATTACCACCTGAAACATGTCTCTGAGGATCGAGGTTAAGATACCAACTACAGTACACACAGACTGACAGTATTAGTAAGATTTACTCAAGTAGCTGGACTAAGTCAATTCAGCTTCATAATACTAGGTGTTTAGTGAGACATTAGTGAATTAATCTCCAAACATAACTAAAACAACATTATCAACTTTTTCATTAGTTTGCACTGTACCATTCACATTAACGACTTAACTTGCTAATATATTTAACCGTACATCTTCTTCATTAGTTTGGACTGTTCAAAGACCAAATCCCAAATTAACTATGGTTTGATTGACACTGCCAATTCTTGGCCGGTGTGCGTATATCTCCTGTGACGTTAGGTAAGACCACTGAATTGCCAGTTAACTTGCCTAACCATTCTGCCATCAGTCTGAACTCTTACCTGAGCCTTTCTCCGTCAAGATGTGAGGCTTCTTCACGTTCTCCAATATTTGGAAGATTTCTTCAAATATTTTCCGATATTCCGGAGGACTGTTCTCAAAATGAGAGTTCACCGGATGTGCTTTGCCCTTGTGGAGTTGTGGAAGATCGTTCGGTGGGGGGCCCTTCTCGGGCGTCTGCACGGCGTTGTCCGTCTTCCGTCTCAAACTGCCTGAACGCTGGCATTTGCCCTCGGGGGTCCTGCTGTGTTCCAGAAGAGTCTTGTATTTCTCCATCAACATTTTATACTGAGAGTCGATCTCGCTGAGGATGGAGATCTCCTTATCCATCGGCATACCCGTCGTCGAGGAGGAGAGGAGCCTCGGGACCGGCCCCGTCTCTTCCTCTTCGGAATGAATGACACCGTCGCAGAAATGACAGATCTGGAAGTTTTGACCGTCCAGCGAGAGATGGTCTCTCTTGATGTCATTCACTTTCGCCCTGACGCTCAGCTCCCTCAGCCCTCTCTCCAGACCCTGCTTCTCCTTCAATAGCACCGCAATCTCCGTCTCCATCTCCCCTTCTCGTTTCTCCTTGTTCGCGACTAATCTCTTCAAGTTCCTCACGTTCATGTGCAAAGTCATCATCTCTTCTTCGTAGGCCGATTCCAGGCTGCTCTTGCCGAGGTCGAAGCTGTGAGCTCGCCTCAGCTGGAACCCACCGTGGGAAAAGTTCACCAGTGTCTCGAGGATTCGGGTCTGTTTGCGACCTTCGACCAGACGCCCTCTCTCGGCTTTTCTGAGCTGATCAGCTTGCTGCTGTTGGTCGACCACTTTTGCTTCGAGTTGTTCGATAGTTTCCGAAAAACTGTGAAGCAAACCGTGGAAGGAAAAAAAGGAACATAAATGCTACCCTGTACACAGTCAGTCAGTTGAGTACATGGAACTGAAATTTACAGTAAATGAATACAGTATAAACTGGAAGCAGGTGACTGCAATTAATTACTAAAACTACAAATAGTGAGATTTTCATCATATTTCGGTCAAGTATTATCCTTACAAGTACACCGTTTGGTACACATTTTGTGAAATATTCCCGTCTGGAATAAACTGATACAATCGGCTGGTTTTTTTTGCCTGGCATCACTTGATAACAAATAAGGTCACAGAGTAAATACCTTTTGAAGATAAACTAAAACACCTGAATGTGAAACACAACATGACAGTTACTTGTAGAAGGTACTGCATGCAGCAATAGATACAGTATAATTACCTTGTAATCCTCTGTTGTGCAGTGCGCAATTCATGATTCAAATTATCGTTAGTCTTCTCCAGTTCCTGAGAGGTTACATCAAGTTCCTCGTAAATTTTGGCTTTTGTCTCTGTGACATCTCTTAAGACCTGAAGCTGTTTCTCCAAGTACTAAATCACAAAGGAAAAGACAAAGACATCTCGATGTTTATAATTATGCGAAAGTGAAAGATTTTAGCAACCGATTATCTTTTACAGACTTACAGTAGCAGTGCCTAGACCTCCTCACCAAATTTGATAGCCTCTTTCCAAGACTATTCGAAAGTTAGTCCAAGACGCGTACAGTAGGTTAAAGAAAAGACGGAAAATGTCACTCAACAACAGCTGTGGACTAGAGTACATTTTTTCCTCTTGTACGGTACAACTTGCATTGATAGTAAATAACGATCTAACACAGAGACTAAATTTCAACATTCGAAAGTCAAGTACATGAATGAATTGATAAATGTCACCGCATAGCACTTTAGCATTTGCACTGTTGGAAGGGAGAAATATTTAGAATCGGCAGATAAAATATATTGTGTGCTAAAAGTAACACACAATACAACACAGTATCTCTGGCACCTTACAACTCACAGTAAACTACTTTTTTTCAACTTTTTTAGAATCCTTCAGAATTTGTATAGTATACTGTATATACACTTGTTCAAACTAAGGTGCACTTCATACGTGTTACAGTAAGTCTTTTATACTGTGTGCACTGCTCTCAGTTTAAACTCTTTTAGAAATCATCTTAATTTCCAGTTTCTCACATCTCCAGGTATTTCATGCTTCAGAATATATGTACTTAATGCACACTTTCATATGTACAGTGTTTGGAGCACTCAGTCTCAATGAGTTGTATACAACGTTACCTGAAACTGCTATAAACATGTTCAGTATAACATGTACAGTACCTGTATAAATTTACTACGTGTATTGATTACAACACATCCCGATCCATGCAATAAATTGCAAATTGTGTATGAAACTCGGCTTTATAACTTTCCATCACAACACTATTCATTTCATTTACAGATTTGACAAATTATGTAGAGCACAATCTGCTGTACTGTGGTCATTTATCATTTGTCAGACGATCCAATTGCATTTATTTCTATCAACACAGTATTCAAATGTCGTACGAGTGATTCAACAATATTGAACTAAAATGGACAAAACAAATATAATTTATCAGAATATAGAGATCAACAGCAGGACACAGTGTATACTGTATAGTATGTATGTACAGTACTACAGTATAAGCTTATATTGTAAACAAATTCTCTCTTAAAATAATTTTTTTCAATTGTTTCTCATCCTGTGCACAGTATATCTGTTGACGTTATAACGTACAGCTTTGATACAGTACTGTATATCCATAACAAAAACTAGGGTATTTATACAATACTTCTGAATCTTCCCACACACACACACACACACCCCCCCCCCCCCACCCCCATTGATAAATGTACTTTACACTATTTACATTAAAAACCAAAAATAGTTGGGTAAGGTGAAGTAGTAAGTTAGGTAAAACCATATCACTGATAAACATGTCAGTAATTTACTAATTAATGTTGATGACTGTGATTAATTAATCACTAGCTGCAAACGCATGCACTCTAGGACTACAGTAGGAAATATCTATACAGTTAAAGGTGAGACAAAGGCAGAAACAGGATATGAACAATCTGTAAAGCCATGTGTACATATCCTGATAGACGACTAACTTCTGACCCGGAAAACTACTGCAGTCGGCAATACTGTACATACACATCCCATACCTGGACACAACGTGATCTATAACTACACCTGTAAGGTTCCTGGATACTCTGACAGATTGTCACTGTGTAACAGTCATTACTCTACGATAACAAATGATGTTACACTGTATGGTCGTACTGTACAGTGGATACCTCAGTACACATTATTGTCCAGGCTGTAGTACAGAACACAGTTTGACTGTTTGAACTGCTGAATTTATAAATCACAGTATATGAATGAATACCTGTATGTACTGTAAGGGTTTCAACTGGGGTACAGACCTTACTGTACAGTAAGGAGCATTAGGAAAGGTACTGTATGAACCACACAGTGAGATGGTCCTGTCAAGGTCTTGCAGACGGCATGTCACATTTGGCTAAACTAGAGTCATTACAGATCTGAATTTTACAGTTGCCAGTTTGTCCTTTAGTACAGTAGCCTTGGGGTGTCTTCACAAAAAGTCCTAATCAGTAAAGTTGAGTGGTATTGTTAAGTCGTGAAAGTTCAAGGCCAACAGATGGGTCTGACAATGAGAACATTTATTGTAGTGGGCAAAGGAGTGACCCAGGACGAGGGTCGAGGCGTCAAGCCGAGGGGTGACGCCGTGATGAAGGACAAGGGGCCGTGAAGGATGAGGGGCTGACGAAGGACGAGGTGGCGACGAAGGATGAGGGGGCCCACCCCCTACGCACAACTTTACACTGTGTATAATTAAATGGTGAGACTCCGGTTCCTGACTTGAACCACTTCAGATGTAGTCATACACAGACCCGGGCAGAGACATATCATTGAGAAATGCCGGCAGAAGTAGCTGACTATTGTTTGGCCTGAGTTGAACAAAAGTCACCTTGTTAAACTGGGCAACATTTATACATTTCAAAATAGCATTGTGGAAGTCACTGTACACCACTGCATACAGTAAACCATGAAGTCTATTTTTGCCAATTTTGACACAACAAGGCAAATTGCTCTTGACAACTTGTACAGTAGAAGAGTTTGCATTACTTTCTCTTCACAACCCATAAAGTCATTGTAACCGAAAATATGATGATATATTTATAAAGCAGGGAATATAAGTTTAGTGTTGTAATTTTGTGCAACATATTCAAAGGCTCTAAATATTTTCTCATTGAATACTGTACTGTAGTTCCTGTGTGGAAAATGCCTATACATGTTTACAGCTCTGTATATAGCAACTTGAACATTTGTATAGCACTTTGAGATGTGATACTGGATTCATTATACCCTGTACAGGTGATGGTGTTTTAATACAGTATCTATATTTATGGCTTGGAAACTACTTTATTTGCCATCTTCATCAACTTTCAACATTTTAATAAGCATACTACAACAGCTGGAATGTCAACAGTTTTCATTAGAGCCCTTTTTATTATTCTTTTTTTTTGGGGGGGGGGATTTGTGATCCCTCTAATTTTCTTGAGATTTCAAACACTTCATCAGTCTAGATACATAGTTCCAAGGGTTGAAATAAGGATTTGTGGACCAGGAGCCACTTTCTTAAAAAGTGGCTCCTGGTTCGCGGCAATTTCAGTAGGACCAGGAGCTATTTTCTCACTACCAGGAGCTAAAAAGGAGAAACAAAATTCAAGTAAGGCATGTACGTATGTATCAGTACAGGTGTTGTGCGATATATAAACCATGTGCACCAGTGCTATTGCATGTGCATGCACTCGATCGATCAGTGATTTATCAAATCGCTAGCAGTTACTATATAGCACTAGCATGCAATGTAGTTTCAGGCTTCTGTGCAGCGCATGATAAGGCTGATATTTACAGGACTATGCGGGCACTTATTTGCCGACAAAGTAGCGCCCGTGCGTATTGTACTTTCATGTCCAGGGGCGCTATTTTAGTGCTTGCGGGCGTGAATAGCGCCTGGGCGCCCGCTTATTTCAACCCTTGCATAGTTCTGATAATAATATATACTAGGGAGCTTAACTTACCACTATTTGAAGTGCTTGATCCTGGATCTGTTGCTGAGATGTCACAAGAAGAGCTTCCAATTCTTTATTTCTCTCCAATAAGGTCTTTCCCAACTCTGCTGCCAGCTGTAGATCTATTAATACACAATAGATATCAATTAATTAACTACACCAGTCTGTTGTGACATCAACCTTCATAGTCAGATTATGCAGTGACCTTTTTTTTCTAGTACTAACAAAATGTTGTGCAAGTGTTAGATTTTTAGAAACTTAAAATGAGACAATAGAATAGAAAAGCAAGCCAAACAAAAGGTCCTGCAAGTTGGAAATTTTGCTGATATGCTATTACCTAGTACTAGTATTTAACTTATTGGCATACATTCATAATGTTTAACACCAAGTAGAGTTTAATATGAGATTTTGATAAATGCTACCTAGTTTGCAATCCATAATAAATACTCAAAAACTAATGCTTATCATGACAGCCTACTGCATTAAACATCTTTCACTTCTGATTAACATCAAAAGAGTTCTCAGTGGAGACATCTCTCAAAGGAAGAGTCGTAATTGAAGGTCGTCGGTGTTAGACAGGGTCAGGTAAACTAGAAATAGTTTTGCTAAATTGCAAGTTTTCAACAAAGCTTCATAGGCCAAAATGAATAATGAAGAGTAGTTCATTCCTTAAATAACTGCATCTCTGTGAAAGGGAATTGTGTGAGGGCATAAATACTAAATATCTGCCATAGGTGGTGCAAGGAATGGAACATGGTTCATTAGTAACTCACTGTTAGGATAACAAGGCACACAAATTTGCCTTTGTTTCAAATGAATAACGTGCTGTCTGAAATGAATATTCACATGTTAACTACAGTATGTAAAAAGAAAGATGCTATGAAGGAATTACTGTCCACAAATTCTTTTACTTAAATTTGTGATAGTTCGAGATGTTGCGGGAATTGCATTGCTCATTGCGATTCTACTACAGTACATTGCTACAGCTACTGTACTATATCTTGAAGTTCAGTTATTTCCATTTGTGTGAAACGAAAAGGATGGCACAAGTATCTATGCCCAAAAAAAGTGGAGGACAGCTGAGGAAGCCAGATGCCTCTAAAGGCAGCTCTCCCCTTTACTGAATTGGTAGCAAAAGATTTAAAGAAAAATCAATACAACGTGTAAGAGGAATAGAAGAGAATGAAGAGTCAACAAAATAAACAAGAAAACTTGACAAACAATCAACGGTTCTTTTAATTTGTTGTACATAGTGAGTAGTTATATACTGAACCAACTTATCTCTGATAATTGGACATGAAACCCTCAATTCTGCTTTGACTGTTACAGGTACTCTTTAAAAAATAAATAAAATAAATAAAAAAATGAAATAGATACATGTATTTAAACCAACAACTTCACATACCATTATCATACCAGCCTTCACACACAGTGTAATCTACCTCATCCATTTTCAGGTCACCAGAGTGCGGCATTATTAACCCCAAACAGCTGGTCAAACTGTTATCTGCTGTAGAAAAATTTAAAAAAAAAGAATTACTGCATACAAGATTTATACAATATTCCTATTTCACATTAGATTATCTTCAAGAGTTTACAGTGGTTTTAAATATAAACTGTGGTTACTCAGGAGACCAGTTGATTTCCTTCGGTGAAGCTAAATAATATACAGTTCATACATATGTTATATCAGCGAAATAACATGAAAAGTCATCATAAACAGGAATAAGTATACTCTTGAAGTTGGTAATTTACATAAGTTGATCAGGAACAGGGGATGCCATGTTCTGGTTGTGACATAAATATCAAATTCTTTATTTACTTTTTTTTAAGGCCTACTCAAAGAAATGTTGGCCAGCATTAGTTACATAAATGTGACTGATGTAAACATAAAGCAATAGTTATTTAACAAATTCTCAGGCTATTGTGAATGTCGTTTCTGTGTCTTCATCAAGACCTTGAACTGTTATTACTGTAATCCAAACCTGACCACTGTGATGCCAGCCATTCCAAACTTGTCTCTCAGTAAATCGTGCATAAATAATTACTACTTCAGCAATGTTAATTGCATGGTTTGATGAATTTTGGTGCACTGAAGACTATGAACTAGTGATTTTCACTCATGGTGGAATTTCCATTGCAACTAACTTCAACAAAGTCTGTAACTTGGCATATCCACCTGGATTGCTACATTGGAGCATACCACTAAACCACTGAGCAGATGTAGCCACACAGGAATGTCCCTTTAGATTGAATAAATACTAGACCTTCAATTGCTAAGTTCTGCACTAATTTATTGTGAGCATATGACGATAGCCTAATGATGTGTCATTGTCAAACTGCTGTTACTCCATGTTCAGGGCATAAGTTACAGTTCAAAGTTTGTGTGGCAGTTTCGAAGACTCTGAATTTTGTCTGTATTATAATGCTGTGGCTAGCTTATTGACAGTACACTGTATACATCTCTCATCTCTGTACTTGTTGTTGTACAGCAATGTGACAAATGTGCATAGCATTTTGCAATACAATACTACCAATACTAGGCTACTGGATAAATAATTCTCTGGTAGGCCCACACTAATATTATACAGAGTACTAACAGTAACAGACCCAAGTTCTAACATGTACAATGTTTCAGCTACAGTATATGCCTACAGTAGAACCAACTAAGGCTAGGCTACACAGTGGTGTAATTTTGAACTTGAAAACAAAGTACATTAGGCCCGATGTTTGTCTACAGTATGCTAATTAGCCTAGGTCGAAGTTAGGCCTAGGCTAGTACTACCAGTACTAGTAGTAGTTCTAGCCTAGTAGTAGGCCAACCACTAGTACTATAGAGTAGACTCGGAACTAAAGTTCTTCTTTAATGTTCACATTGAGTGCAGAACGTTACCTTGATACAGCCCACAAGAATTTAAGTTACTTGAAATACATAATTTCTCCCTTAAGCATGGAAAGTTGGAAAGTAACAAATAATCACATTCAGTAGCAATGTTTACGTTTTTGTGTGACCGTCTCAAAACATAATATTTTGCCTGACGTGGAGTACGTATGTCTGTTCTGCTATCGAGTCTATACTGGCACTTTTTTTGCCGATATGTACTACTAACTTAAGGAAATAGGTTCGCTCCTGACTGGATATTAATTGGCATTTGAAAAGAATATTCTTAATTTAACTTAAAATTCTCATCACAATAACAACGTTAAAGAAATATTTATGGAAAACTTATGACGTTGCAGTTGTGACTAAATGTAGACTCTTTAAACGCTAGTTTAGACTCGCAATGTTCTTGGATGTCACATCCGGGTTTTGGGCCTATTGCATTGCGCCTCTGTCTGTAATATTTGCGTATAAGTATAATAATAATAATAATAATAAACGCATTTATAGAGCGCCCCATTCAGATAAGAAATCTGTTCTATGGCGCTGTACATGTAAAAAACAACTAAACACTAAATGAAAAAAATGAAACAAAAAAGGAACAAGTATACAAAACATGCCAACAACAAAAGGTGATTAATTAAATATACTAGCATTGGCAAAAAGGTGTGTTTTCAAGAGAGATTTGAAGTGTTGTACAGTCTCTGCCGTACGGATGTTGAACGGAATGTCATTCCAAAGTTTAGGAGCGGCGACAGAGAAGGCTCTATCCGCGAATGTCACACGGCTGGTGAAAGTATGATGGGAGAAAGTCACCCTGCATGGTCACTCGATCAGGACAGAACCTGCATGGACACAAACTTGAGGGACACCCAGTGGCGGAGCGTCCATACAGTCAGTGGGGCGGATGCCCCCCCCCCCTTGACGGACTCAAATGGACTACTGGCGCCCTTTTCAGCTTTTTACCACATTTTACTTATTCGCGATTATTGACTTTTTATTGCGCGCTCAAAAACCTATTGACATTTGTCACATTTTGTTGGTGTAATTTTCTGACAAAATGGCGATGACACCAATTTATTCTTCATTTATCTGGAAATTAGAAAGGCCCGAAAAGGGTCATTTCCGGCGATCTAAGGAGTATATTTACTCAAAAAATTTCTGTACGCTCAGCGCCAACCTGTGGGGGCGCTCCGCTTAGATAGTGTCGAAAGCGCCCCTACAGACCATTCTCGCCCCCCTGACCAATACCCCTAGCTCCGCCACTGGGGACACCCGGCATGAAATAAGGTAACATATACTTCCAGCCCATGTTCCCTTTGATCAAGACATCAGAACTGTTACCATGCATGTGATACTGGCGTTAGGTTCTGAGCAAGGTCTTGCAGGGGTCCGTACAGAAAAAAGAAAGAGATGGTGGAGGAGGAAGGGGGAGACCGAAAGGGGTGCAGCCAGGGACGTACCCAGGGGGAGCAGTGGGAGCAACTGCTCCCCCCTTTCAATGTCGAAAAAATGATAAAAACTGTTTTTTTTTTGCATGGTATTTTGTCAGTGCTCTTTTGATCTTTAATACTCGTCAGCTCCGTTAACTCGATTATAATCGTAGTAGCATTCAGGCCTGCTGATTCAGCTACTTAGTTTGGCAGATGCAATTAGCTAACTTTAGCCCATAGCCTATATTACAAGCCTACAGTTGGCCACTGCGTAATAAAATAAATATAGCCTACCTAACCGCACTCGGTGGAGTGTCACGAACCGTATGCACAACGCCGACGACAACGTGCGTTCTCATCCTTTATATTTGATTCTTCATAAGTTGTTGCACGAACAGCATTTTATGAAGCTAAGCTAGCAATCGTACGTGATACGCGCTTCCTATAAATTATTATTACAGTGTTTTTATTCTTAGCAAATTATCAACTTCTCTTAAATCTACTCTATTGTGGTTGGTACCAAGTACTTGTAAACATGTGTTGCCTCAAATTGTCCAGATGGTTAAATTCAGACATTAATCTTCCTTAGTCATGGAATTTCAAAGATAGCATACTTTAGCCTATAGCTCTGATCAAAGTTCAAAAATACATTATTTTGATCATCAATTAAATAATAGTTATGAACTCATTTGAAAGGTAGTGTATTACCACTGGCGGATCCAGGGCCTTTGTTTGGGAGGGGCAAAAGTGGCGTTAGAGTGATATGGGGGAGGGGTATAAGGGGAGGGGGTGCCTGAATGCCCTCAGATGCAATTTGGTGCGACAAAAGTGTACAATGGTGATGTTAATTTACTTCTCAAAAAAATGTTTCCCAGGTGTAATTTTCTAAAATATTTATAAAACAAAGTTGGGATCATCTTTCTCAAGAAATTTGATTTTTCATAGGTTATAAATTTCCTACAACCAGCCTGTAACTGCAAAATGGTGATAAACTGTATCCTCATGCTCATACATTTAATTTTAAACCAGCAAACGAAAAGGTTTATACTAGTCTACCACTGCTATTCCTCTCGATTTTTAAAATTTCCAATCATATGATTTAGCGGATGTTCGGAAACACTTTTTGGCTCACCTTTGGGGGGGGGATGGCCCCCGTTGGCCCCCCTTGGATCCGCCAGTGTGTATTACATCCACTGGGGCGGAATATTTGAACGAGAATCATCCATTTGGACTGGGGTGTCACACATAAGCTCACGTACTTAGCCTAAGCATACATTCAAGCTCTGCAATATTGTTTTAAACATTACCAGATGTATTTGAAATTGCAACATTCTATGAGTGCCACTTTCTTTTAAAAAAAGGCCCGGTACATCTACATGAAGGGCACTAGGTCGATGTTATGCAATGCAGGACGCAGAATTATGCGTAATGAATTGATGCATTTTAACTTCTCTCTAAACATTAGAAACCGTATAGTCTGATAATAATAATGTGTAATTCTGCTACAAAATATGAAAGTTTATATTTTTTCCATCAGTTATGTTCGTCAAATGTATATAAGTCCAGACATTGGACAATAAACAAGAATCATCCTACTGGAAAAATTGTAATGAAAGTAAATTAGCTGCCGTTTCTAGGGAAAGTGAACGTAGTTCCAAGATTTAGAGAGTAAGAAATGAAGCTTCTAGATTTAATTTGGACTCAAGAGACGATGTTGTTGCTGTGAACTACAGTATGTAAGAACCATAGAAATCCTAATCAATTTCTATGGTAAGAACAGATGGGACCTGTAAACCAATGAAATTAGATACTGTTGCTGCTATTTCGTTAAAACAAATCAGCTATTTCACAAGGTTCTGAAATCAATTGTCAACCGGAAACTAAAGAAAGTTATTCTAAAAACATATACAGGAGGGAAGATCCCCGTAAAGGCAAAATGTGTTTTGTAGGTTATGTGGAACGGTTTGAACAATGAAATGTCTACCACTGTCTGTCTTTCAAGGTAATGGCCCGCCTTGTTAGGTCGGAACTGGATGACACATTTACCATTAGATTGGCAACAGATTAATCGTGTGTACCTGTCTATTAATGTTCATGAGAGAGTTCACGAAATTCTGTTAAAAACTTAACGTTTTAGAGAAGAATTAAGAAGTAAGGAGTAATGAGGGTGTTCATGCAAAACTTAAAATTAACACAGAAGCGACACCAAAAAATAATAAGCCAAGACCTTTACCGTTAGCTAACAATAATATTCGGTCCCGGGGCAACTCATCTACACACATAGAATTTTACTCTATAACCATGCAACTGCTTGCTTGAGAACCACAGTGTATTCTGCTCCTGTATAAATGAAAAAATCGTGAAGTAATTGCTCTCACGTATGATAAAGTTGCATTCAAATTAGGAGCATTTGCATATATACATATAAAGTATGCAAAATATGTATTTGCGCTACAACACTTCTCAACACCCCTCCCTTCTTTCCAATGCTGGTTAAAATCATTACCTAGTGGTTCCCTTGTGGATAGACGACATTTTGTCCTAATTTGATTAATGTGCCGTTTCCACTCATAATTTCCTACTTGAAGATGCGTGATTGGACCTACAACCATTGGAAACGTGCCTTTAACCCATTTGTAAGGCTAGCACAAACTCAAAAGTCTGTACTACCATCACTTCCTCCACTACAGAAACAAATATTTTAGGGACTTCAGCATTTGAACCAGGCGCATAGCCAGGAATTTTGGCTGAAAATGCCTCCCAGATCGCTGGAAATGGCACTTCCCTGCAGGCCTTGTAAGTTGCATCTTAGCATTTTTTCTTTTGAAATTACTAGCGATATCATAAAAAAAATTTAAAAAATTTAAAAATATGCTCAAGGGGGGGGGGGGACGGCTGCCCCCTTCGGCCCCCCCCCCTTGGCTACGCGCCTGATTTGAACTCTGACTTTACAGTAAAGGAGTACTTAGATCTGGTTTCAACACAGATAACCTTCTTTGAAGCTCTCTTAAAACACAATTTTGCCGATGTCTCTTTGGTCAATGCCGATGTGGAGTTGTCCAATAAGAAAGAAAAAATTGGTCAATTTTCCTTTGAATGTGACCACTATCAAATTCGACTTTCTTCATCGACTGCTTCGTACAAAAGTTGGTATAAATCTCTCAACCTCACTATTAGCAAGAGGATATGCTTATCAGCACTTTTAATATGATGTATGCCATTTTGCTTGCTAAATAATAATGTAGGCCATATCATATAACATTTCTTTTGGCAAACCATATCTTGCAAACAACTATAGTTCTTAACTAGATGATAGTTTAGTCCATGAATTTGTTGATTTCAGTAAGACTACTATAAGATGCATATTACGTAGAAACGAGGACCAGCAAACCCAGCATGAATACGATGCCATGGCATCGTTGACGATTCCAATGATGAAGGATAAGGTGTTTGATAAGCTTAATATAGGTTAGTAAAGGATGACATTTTAGAAAAAAGTAAACTTTCAGATTGGACAGCTCCTATCGTCCCAGTGAGGAAAAGGGATGGTAGTATCAGGGTACGTGGTGACTACAATGTTACAATCAAGCCATTAATGCACCAACAAGAACATCCTTCACCTCGCCCAGAAGTGTATATTTGCTCAATTAAATGGTGGTCAAAATTTTCTTGACTTAATTTGTCAAGTGCTTTTTTACAGATAGTTCTATAGATCCTAAGTGTAGGAAGTTTGTGTTACTACTTACTATTAATACACATTTAAGGTTGTTCCAAGACATTGGATTTTCATTTGGTGTAGCACCTACCCCAGCAATTTTTCTAGCAATGCATGGACCACAATTTTAATGGTAGAAATGGGGTTGGATGTTATCTAAATGATGTAATCGCAACGGTAAAGATAATGCGGAACATTTTAGGAATATAAATCAAGTACTAAAGTAACTAGACGAGATTGGTTTGAACTTAAAAGAATCAAATATTTCATTCTTCTAGTACTTAGGTTTTGTGGTCGATACCAAGGGAGTTCATCCATCTCTTACAAAAGTTAAAGCAATTGATGATGCTCCTGTTCTACAAAATACCCACGAACCACGATCTTGTAGATTCGTATGATAAATTATTCTAGAAAATGTATGCAACATATGCAACATACTGACACCTATATATGACATCAGCTCTTAATAGTGGCAAAGATTTCACTTGTTCTAGTGGTTGTAAAAAGGCATTCAAAGAAGTGGAACAAATTCTTATTTCTCCAAAGCAATGCTTGTAAAACGCTCAAGTTGATTTGATTGTCAAGATAACCTAACCTAAATTTGATGATAGAAATGTTTAAAAAATAATCCAGTCGATCAACCTACTGTATTTTCGACAAAAGAAGCTACTGATGTGAATCAAGCACATATTCAAACTCTTGCAAACAAACAAACAAATTGCAAGGGATACGAGTATTGATAGTATTTTGTCAAAGTTTAATCATATTGTCTTGTATGGTTGGCCAGAAGAGACAAATGTAAGCCAGGAGTTATTGCCACAGTTATTGCCCATTGCTAAACTGAAAGAGCTTTCTGTTGAAAGTAACTGATTATTATGGGGGTTAGTGGGGCAGCAAACCGAAGTAGGACTAAGCCATTGGAGACAAGAGAGGTGTTATGGCTGTGGAGCGGTATAACATTTTCGTCGAGACTGTGTGAAAGGTTAGTCCAAATATCGCAAAAAAAAGGTAAGAGTGGTGCTAATAAGCGTAGTCATAAGTCAAAAAGAGACTTTCATCAGGTTAAAGCCGTTCGTGAAGATGACATCGAAACATCGGATTGTGAAGATCTCTCTAGCGCCTTTGTTTGTTCTGATATGCCTCTGTAAAGATACTGGCTTGTCGACTCTGGTGCATCGAGTTATACGACAGGTATTAAAGAACTGTTAATTAATAACGTTGAGCTCAATGAACTGTAAAATGTTGGACTTGGTGATGGCAGATTAGTCAAGGCAGTAGGTATTGGTAAAGTCAAATTGGATACCGGCTCCAAAATGGCTATCTGTGTTCAAAAGCAACATTGCACGATGTGATGATGTTACCGACCTTGCTTCAAACCTATTTTCAGTCAGAGCTGCTACAGGAAAAAGGATATTCTGTGTGTTTTGGACCAAAAAGTTGTTTGATCAGATCTAGGGCTGGGAAACTAAAGGCAACGGGCATACTGAAAGGAAAACTGTACCACCTTAATTGACTGTAAATTACTACCGAGCCAACTTCAATTGCTATAGATAATGTGAGTGAATCAGACTCGTGGCATCAAAGGCTAGGGCATGTGAACAAAAGTTGTTTAAAAGAAGTTGTTGTGAATGGGCTAGTTAATGATATAAATCTGAAGGATATTGATGAACTGTCTCTCTGTGAAGGTTGTATCATGGCAAAGATGCACATGAAATAATTTGGTCGAGTAGGAACGATTCGTTCAGAACGAACGCCTAGCGTGAATGCAGAAAACCGAATTAGTTGGTGGTCACAATTATTTCGTAACTTTCGTTGGTGACTACTCCAGATGTTGTTGCAACGTGTCTTTAATGTCTTGCAAAGCAGAAGTATGTGATAAGTTCAAGGGGTTTGAAATCAATTGTCAGTGGATACTGAACCAGTGGAAGATAAATTTGATATTCCTGTAGAAAAACAAAACAGTTCGTGATACTCGTCCACCAAATAAGGTATCGGTACGATAAATATGCTGATCCAGTAACAAAAACACATATTCGTTATGTTGCGTACAGTATCATTGTTGAACCCAAATCTATACAAGAAGAAAGTTTCAAGTCATGCACTAAAAAAATGGGACTTGTGAACTTAAAACTTTAAACAGACTGTTCACTAGGTGGGAGTGTTGATAAGTGTAGTCTCACATTCTTTTTAATACTTTATATATTAAGTTCCTATAGCTCTATTATGTTTAGTAAGAAGGAATGCAGTTTGTGGATCAGTTAAGTATCTTTTTTACAGCAGATGCCCTGCTTCAGACTATTGTTAGGTTAATCAGGTTGTATTGTTAGTGTGTTACCTTTAACTAATCTTGTTTTCTGTATATATGTACTGCACAGTTTTTCCTCAATCTCTGTTATACTCTTATAGAAAAAACATATTGTGTGCAGCAACAGGCTGTATTATGTATATAACGTACAGTAGCTGTCCCATGCGTATTCTCTAGCTCTCTCTAACAATTTGGTCATTTGGCCGATTGCTATCAGATTTGGCGAGTAATTTCCGCACATTTGGCAGATGAAACCACTTACAAAATTTCTCATAATTACAACCGTATCCGTAAGACACCTACTATTTCCGATTAGGTACACTATGTTCATTAATATTTCCAATGATTCTTTAATCTCTGTTTAAAGAAAGAAAAACACTTGACAGGGAAGAAGATAATTTATTTTCGACAATGACACAAAGCAGAAAATTGAAAAACAAGTTATCCCCCTTTGAGAGAAAATAAAGTAAAATATATAATAGTTTTATTTCTCTTTCATCCAGGTTGTATTTTGATGTTTTGTCTCTTAATGTGGTTTGCATCAACTGAAAACTTCACACCCCCGCACAGTCTTCAATGTATGCATTGAAGTGAATTGTTTTACAGAAGATTCAGAGGTTGGTCGTAGCATGGTGAGCTGCAATCGTTTTTACAGAAGGAGAAATAGAGTTCAATTGTTTCGTTGAAGAGTGCAGCCTTGTTAAAGTTTTCACATTATCTTTTAACACTCGGGACGAAGCGCTACGCATTTGCGATTGGAACTGCGATTTCATTTCGACCAGTTGTTCATGATCATATATATATATAGTATTTAACTTGCTCCATGGTAACGGTTGGTGATTTTAACTTACAGATTGACGTCCACAAGGAACCAACGAGTAAAAAAGCGATTTCTTAAGATCA
>KN895388.1:4274-18120 GCA_000934455.1 Apostichopus parvimensis
GATGTATTCAATGTTACAGTAGTATACGTACCAGCTCGTTAACAGTATAGATATAGTTTTTTGTAAATCGTAGCAAATTAACAATTTAAACTAAAAAAATAATAGAGAGAATGCCAGCATTCTCTCTCTGCAGCATCGACCTCCCCTTTTTTTTTCATCATGTTTTAGCTTAGTATATTTTACCTATATTTAACATTTCTCTCTTACTTTGCATGTACCCATTCCTTTGTGCCGTGTGTTCATTATTTTCGCCCACTCACTCACCCGGTGAGTTCACAGCAACATATTATATACATCAATCATTATAGTTTTTTATTTCATTTCTGCCCTAGTAATTTTTTTATAACGAGCATGTTTGTTTTGTTTTCTCGTGATAATTAAGTGGACAACGAAACTAATTGGTCATCTGATATGCGTATAGTGAGTAACACGGTATTTTATCTGTTGTATTAATTATTTATGAAGCTATCCATGGTGTAAGTTACATTGGCTTCCCACTTAATCATTGAAAGCCAATCTATGTTTGTTCATTGCGCTTTATTTACATCAGTTTTTTTTTATTTAAAACATTAAATATCATTTTGTTTCAATTTTTTTTTTATAAACATGGAAGAAAATCAAATTTGCTTAATTATTATATCTAGCTTTATGTTTATATACAGACCTTTTTTTTGTTAAGTATATGAATTGAGACACTTTCTCATTCATACTCACGAGAAGAAGAAACATCAACTCAAGCTTTCGAAAATTAGCCGTTTTCCCAACTTGATGATGTTATATTTTTTATCCATGATCAACTTTGGACAGTTTTGTTCACGAGAAGAAGTTGTGAAAAGAGAAAGGCCTTAACATGCATAAATTGTTAATTTACAAGTCCCCTACACAAATATCGCTGTGTAAGTGTGCGATTTACAACGTTCAGATGATAAAAGAAGCCAATACTGGAAGTGGATGCAACACACTTTGTTAAACTCTTTCTTTAAAATCTTTCTTTGTGCATTGGAATTCAAAACTCGAATGACTTCAAAGAAGAAAACAGATGCTAGAAAAACTGATATACAATTTAAATGAACGCAATGTAATTGAATATTCGTACTTTCTTTGTGTGGCTTGAATATTGAAATGCTACATAACATTTACATAAAATGTATCATGTGATCTTTGGCCAAGTTCTTACTAAGGACACAGATTTCAAGTCTGATTGATAACTTATTGGTTTACACGAGTCATGTTCCATCTATCAGGCTAGTGATGACTCAAATCTTGTCAGACATTACGTCAAGAACTTGCCTAAGAATCATCTTTTTGCTTCTCATGAAAACATGCTGAGTAAGAAAGTCAAAACTAGCCTTGTGTGAAGTCACATTTTATTGTTCCGTACATCAGTTCATGTCAACCCTAGCTCACAGCCACTACACTTGGAGTGGGGCTGGGAAGTGAACATTTTTTTATTTCTGCAAAAAGTCCCTTTTCTGCCATCTACTGAATTGTATTAGTAAGAAAGAAGAAAACCCATTCCTCACACATATTGCATGTAGTTAGTTTATATTCCACTCAGGTGCCGATCCAGGATTTTAAAATAGGAGGGGGGGGGGTGCATCCCAAGGGTCTTAGAAGCCAATTCTCTCATGATGTTGTAGGGTCTGGGGATCCTCTCCCAGTTGAAATTTTAGACATAAAATGGTCCATTCTGAGGCATATTTTCAGCTATAAAAATTAGGTCTTTAAATAGGTCTACACAGAAAGGTTGTCGTATCTTACTTTTCTACCTAATAACTACTTTTCCATTTGTGGTTGAAAAAGAGGATGGCTGGAGATGGCAGGGGGTGGGGATCCCTGGATCTGCACCTGTCAGTCCTCTCGGTGGCTTGATTAATTAATACTTGGGTTTCAATAAGTAATCACCAAACATCGATTCGAGTAATAGATCGATTTTTCATGCGAGCTTAGTCAGGATATGGGCTAAGTCCCAGCTCCAACCTAAAGTTACCAAGTTTTTGAACCTACTATGATCATTATAGATATCATCTCCTTTCACAGTTGGACCAAAAAACAAAAAAAATGTTATGCCATTGTCTTGCCATTTAGATTTCCACATACCAAATTCTGATGTATTTAATTTGTTTTGTCATTCAATTAGTATTAATAGGATATGATCACAAATTAAATATATGCAATTATAATTGCAATTTTTTTCTTCTCATTTATGGCAGAAAATTTAATATTGTTTTTCCCCACTTTTTCCCTTGTTTCTCAAAAAGGATTGTAATCTCACAAAGTGCTGTCCTGAGCCTAAAGGATGCTTCAAAACAAGAATAGAGTACGCCCTCTATATTCTTTCCCCGAGAAACAGGTACGGTATTAATCACTTCCTCAAGAGTTTTCAAATGTGGATTATGTTGATATTTTTTCTACGAAGACTGAGAACAAATCAAGTTATTGTGCAGGTTGACCAGAAATTGAATAAGGTTATCTCTATGCTCGACATAAAAAAAGGTCTCTCTTTTGGTTTTTTTTGTAAGGAACTGGACCAATGGTACTCTCCTAAATATGTGATTGTAGGCTACCAATTAGCAGAATTGTAACGAGTCACTTGATTTTTACGGTCGAGTTGACCACGGACAGCGACTTTCCTGACTGTGTCAAGTTATCGACTCAAGTCAATCAATTAGTCCTCGGGGAAAACTTCAATTTTTTAGGGTGGAGTCGCATTACTTGAAATTTCAGCAGGATCTTAATGGTGTCATCCAAAACACAAATTTTTTTTTCAAATTGAAACCATGTCCGATTTGGAAGGCATGTGCAAATTTAGAAACTCTGGGTACCATTTTGCGAATGGCTTGCTGACATGCACATTAGTGACATTATAGCTGGATGTAGAACTTTTAGTGTCATCCAGTATATTGACATTTTCTGCTCTTAATTTTCAAGAAACATTCCAAAATGCTCTATTTCATGGCAACACACCAAAACGATATTTCTGAGGAATGCATCGCCGGTTTGTGATTTAGACGTCCACAAAACATATTGCATGAGATGGTGCACAGAATAACCATTTTCTCCCAAATCGGTTACTTTTTTAATCTGTTCCTTAGAAAACTTGATTTTGTCAGCTGAGGTATTCTACAATGGCACACAGTGGTATAAGACAGGGAAAGTCACTCTTGAGATGCTGAATGTTATCCTAATATTCCACAAATACAGTATCTTTTGTCAAAACCTAATTACTCTTTTCCTTTCCGTCCTTTTGCCACATTTTTTCTAGATTCCGTCGAAGTGTCCAGCGCCTATTAGCCCATAAATGGTTCGATTACTCCATCCTTATCATAATTTTTACAAACTGCATCACCTTAGCGATGGAACGGCCTGGCATAGCTGAGGATTCACTGGTAAGCATTCCTACCCCTCTGCTGCTACCCTTGCTGTTTCCCTCTCAGGTGCTCCCCCCCCCCCCTCTTATACCTTCCTCTCTCCAAACTCATATTTAGCATAGTGCAAACTCAAAACATACTTAGACAATTCTCAAACAGTTATGGCTTCTGCATCTTCAGGAAGTGGCTATTTTGGTAAATCAAAGGTAAGTTGTGGCAAAGAATGTATTAAACCTATCCGCTTAGCTAGTCTCATCATAGTATTCCCCATGTATGGGTTTAATAATAACAGCATACTTCAACAGGGTTAGCATTGTGAAATCAGTACTGAAACCAGATGTAGCATGCATGCTGGGTCCAGTTATGATGAATTGTAAGACTTTGAACTGGCATAATTTTATTCATTTTGTTGAATAATTTTCTTTATAATTCCTACATATCTAGCTTTGTAACGTGTAAACAACGTGCACATTTAAAGTTTAGGTTATTTCCACGACAAAACTTTGAAGAAACTCCGGACAATTTTGGTAGCAGTTTCTACGCAAATAGTGACACTATACCGGCACCTATTGTACTTGTTATATTCGAATATGAAACAAAGAATAGCTGTCTACTTTAAAGAGTGCAATGCATCCAGAATTCACTTGGATGACAATAGATAGATATGCTATTGCTCTGTTTCAATCGGAATATGTAACAAAGTACAATAAGAAAGAAAGTTTTAGAAAGCATTTAGATATTTCTTATGTTTTTTACTATTTAAGCAAACACAAGAAGAAGTTATACTTGGTAGTGAAGATTTGGACATAGCTTTGCAAATTTGAATCATCCTTGTTTGACTTCACTTTTGTGAAATGAAAAATGCATGGAGAAGTTAGCTTGATGGAACAATTCAAGTTTGCCTTACTTTTTACAATCCTTTATTAAAAATCCATGAAATTTCCAAAACATGGTCATAATTGGTACTACAGCATCATACTGGAGTATAGCGGCTATGCAAAACATGCTCAATCAAAAGCAATCACTACAACATATAATGGCAAATTTGGATATAAAAAAAGTTGCATATTTGATTCATATTCCATTTGCAATATTAATTTTAATTGTGAATTTCATCAATTTTCATAAAGTAAGAAGTATTTTTATCTGGTTGATATAGATTAAGTTACAGACTCTTGCCTCATTGTCTGTATACTAGTGTTTCACACTCTCATTTAATATCTGTCAAACTGAACGTGCAGGTTGTATGAATGATATGATTAATTACAAAAAATGGTCACGGCCTAATTCATACCGGTGAAATGACTTTTTGAGAATCGATTCTCGTTTAGGTGCTGTCTTTTGCTCTTCTGGGTAGGATGTAATATTTTGTGTTGTACAGTTTCAGACAGAAGGCACTGCATTTTCACACCATAGACATAGCTGTCCTGCTGGGATATAATCTCTACTGTTAGATATCAAGTCAGCCTTGCTTCACTAGATTTTGCAACTGCTACAGTGTTTTATTTATTGACACAGTGTCTTACATCCCTGATATTAGAACAGGAATGGTTGATCAATGAATAGGGTTACTATGATATGGCAAAAATTGTTTCCATTGTTATAAGAATAAGCACATCTATACATATGACAAGATACATTTAAGGAAGATAATTAACTCACACACTAATCCAAATAATAGTTATTTAACATGTAGTAATGCTGAAGTTGTTCATTTGATTGTCATCTGTGAATCCCAAAAAGCTATAAACTGTACACGTTATTGCCTAATGTCCACGCATGCTTAAGACACAACTGCTCACATGCCACAAAAGATTAGACTCAACTGCCCATAGTCCACACAAGCTTGTACACAACTGCTCACAGTCCACACAAGCTTGTACACAGCTGCCCATAGTCCACACAAGCTTGTACACAACTGCTCATATCTCACATAAGCTTTACACACAACTCTTCATCATCCACACAAGCTTGTACACACACCTCACATCTCATACACGCTTACAAATGACTGCTCATAGTCCACACAAGCTTGTACACAACTGCTCATATCTTACATAAGCTTTACACACAACTGTTCATAATCCACACAAGCTTGTACACACACCTTCTCAAATCTCACAAAAGCTTACACATGACTGCTCACAGTCCACACAAGCTTGTATGAAACTCTTCATAATCCACACAAGCTAACATAACAGCAGCTAAAAGACCACACCTGTGTGTACACAAGTGCTTATATCTCACAAAAGCTTGTACAAACCTGTTCATAGTCCACGCAAGCTTGTAAGCAGCTTTTCATTCTCACACAAGCTTGCACACAACTGCTCATAGTCCACACAAGCTTGCACACAACTGCTCATAGTCCACACAAGCTTGTAATCAACTTCTCATATCTCACACAAGCTTACACATGACTGCTCATAGTCCACACAAGCTTGTACAAGTCTATTCATAGTCCATGCAAGCTTGTAAGCAGCTTCTCATATCTCACACAAGCTTACACACAACTGCTCATAGCCCACATTAGCTTTCATACACACAGCTGCTCACAGTCCATGAGAGAACAAACATTTGCTCACAAATTTAACACACTGCTGCCGCCCACAGTGTTGTAAATAAGCCGTCATCCGGGAATGGGATGATAACCAAGAGTACCACCTATAAATCCTGGTTGTAAATTAGTCTCTTCTCTTCTGCAGTAGCAAATCAGGTTTAAGGTAGGGCACTGCCTCAAAATATAATTTACTGAAAAAGTTTTCTCCTTTCTTTTTTTCTTCAAAATTTCCACAGGAGAGACTTTTCTTGACGATATCAAATTACATGTTCTCGTTTATCTTCACGGTGGAGATGGCTATAAAAGTCATCGCAAAGGGCTTCATGTTTGGAAAGCATGCGTACGTTAACAGTGGTTGGAACATTATGGATGGCTGTTTGGTATTGGTCTCGTGGATCGACCTTGTCTTCTCGTTATTTACGTCGGCTAGCCCAGAGATATTTGGTATCCTGCGAGTGTTTCGGCTTTTGAGAACGTTACGACCTCTAAGGTAGGAGAGAAGCTTCTTAATGATGCAGCTTTTCTATACCTGAATAATATGTGACACTTTAAAAATGGCAGTGTTAGGGAAAGTTAAGAGTGATGTTGACATATTTAAACAGCATGTTAGGTCCCACTAGTTTTGGTGTTGCAAAGGTTTTTCATTTCTTCTTTTGTGTTTGTTAAGTGAGGAAAAGTAAAAAAAAGGAAGTATTATTGATCCTTTGTTGCAGTATTAAATCAAGGTGGAGAAGCAAGACCCTTCTCTCATTTTTAAGACAATTTTAGCAATCAGACTGAGTATGACTCCAATTAACATTGTAATAGATCAAACTTAAGACAACTGCCTAGCTGGTTTTCACCAAAAAGAAGTTTTACTTGAATGTAGCAAGCAATGAACGATTCCATTTAGTAGTTGATATTTCTTTGCTAGACACTTTTCACATACCTGCATTGATCATACTTGAAAGCAACTTGGGAAACAATTTCTCATGTAATCTGATATCAGTAACTTGGTTCAATATTAAAGGCGTGGTAAACCCTGGTTAATTACTCATGTAATCTGATATCAGTATTGCTTGGTTCCATATTTATAGCATGGTAAACCCTGGTTAATTAGTCATGTAATCTGATATCAGTATCACTGGGTCCCATTTAAATGGCAGTGTAAACCCTGGTTAATTATTCATATAATCTGATATCAGTATTGTTTGGTTCCATTTAAATGGCAGTGTAAACCCTGGTTAATTATTCATGTAATCTGATATCAGTATTGCTTGGTTCCATGTTAATGGCATGGTAAACCCTGGTTAATTACTCATGTAATCTGATATGGTTCCATATTAAAGATCCTTCTGTACACTATAACTGCAGCAGCAGCGCGTACCATTTTGTTGCAGGGTCATTAGTCGTGCCCCAGGCCTGAAGCTAGTGGTGCAGACTCTACTGTCTTCCCTCCGTCCTATTGGCAATATTGTGATCATCTGTTGTACTTTTTTCATCATATTTGGAATTTTAGGCATTCAGGTGAGATTTCCTCCTTTTTTCCATCGCCATATTTGTTTAGTAGCATTGTTCTTGAAGTCCGGGAGGGGAGGGGGGGAGGGCTTCAGGGCCCAGGGTTATTTTACAGCACCTGGAGAGATATTGGACGACGATAATGTGTTCTCGTCTTGATACATATACCGAAGGAAAATTGCAAAAAAGACTGGTGACATAGTTGTCCTGGGGGACAATTATCTCAACGGCCTTCACTTTATGTAACACTGTTCTGTTCCTCCATTAACTTTAATAGCATATTACATGGGGGGGGGGCATAAAATATATAAAAGAAGGTCATTTTCCCACTTTTTATGTTACAGTGGATGGGTCCAGAATTTATGTTCTTTAGAATAATGTATGCACAAGGATGCCTGGAAGAAGGGCAGGGGAGGGGGAAGGGCAGACAATTAATGTAAGATATTGTGACTTAATAATTCAGTAAGGTTGAATTTTCCTCCTTCATTTACAAAACAAAACAGATGACTTCTGCTAATGAGGGTAGAATGCAAAGGGATATGCAAAAGTGAAGTTTTATTCATTTGCGAAATGATGCCATATTTTATTTCATGTGCAAAGTTTCAGAGGAGAAAGATTATTTGTCCAATGAAGGAAGGATTTCACTTTTAGTTTTTTTATGTTCTATTTAAAATTAATACAAAAGGGTAGGAAATGTAGGGTGATCTCCTTTGAGTTTTAAAACAGGAAAAGTTGTGTTGGGGAAAGAAAAAAAAGAAATATTCCTACCAACCCCCTCCTTCCCCCCATGTGATGAAAACCATTCATGGACAACTGACAGATGTGTTCAATGCACATTAGTATATATAGTGGATACATTGCCATGCACTTGTTTTGGTATTTTGACCAGGGAATTTGTAATTGGTCGATAGATAAACCCACAAAGTGTACACAATATTTCTGTTAATACCTCTTTTATCATTTTAAAGATTAGTCTCTACCTCAAATGTTGGGTTTGGGATTGGGATTGATATTAACTTCACAATTGTATAAGATTTAAAACAAAAGGAAATTGAATTAATCCCCTTACTCTTTTTGCCTCTTTCTTTTCCTTTTCTTTACCCCCCCCTCTCCCTCACCCCCCTCCTCCAAAACAGTTATTTAAAGGTAAATTCTTCTACTGTTCTGGTCTGGATGTTAAACACGTAAAGAACAGGACGCAGTGTGAGGACATGAAGGCAGATTGGGTCAACCAACAGTATAACTTTGACAACTTGGGTCAGGTAAGAAGAACCTGTAGGGGTATGGCATCATTTGGGTCTACATAGTGGTAAAGCATTCTTTTGTGAGCACTTTTCCCTTCGTATCAACCCCCTCATGCCCTGGCAATTACACTTAAAAGCAAACAATGGAGCTTAAAATGGAGCAAGGATGTGAAGGGAAGTTTCATTTAAAATCAATGACCTCTCATTGAAGTGTAGACTAGTGTAATTAACTTTTGTTATGTTTTTGCCGGTGTAGGGGGGGGGAAGGGGGCAAGGATGTTAGGGTGAATTGCTGTGAAAGCATCTTGGTGTCAAATTACTTGAATAGTAAATGAAAATTTATAGAAAGAGAAGACTTGACATATATAGAGTCATAGGCGTAGGAGGCGGGGGGGCTGGGGGGACTGCAGCCCCCCCAACCAAATTTTTTGGTGAAAATTCGGGCAATATGCTGAGAATTTTTTCAGGGACCTACTGAAAGAAAAATAATTTCCAATGTGTTTTTCAATGGTTAAACTGATATTATTATGATCATTATTATTGTAACGACTTCCCCAATAATTATAACCAATATGGTAGGGTAATAACTTGGGCAAATGATTGTTTGTAATTGGCATGCGATGTAATAACTGATGCATGCGTATATGATATGCACATTAACATGTCGAATTGCGCGCGAAAAATTTGGTTATATTTTTCGGGCAAGTCTTTACAGCCCCCCCCCCCCAATCAAATTTGACTCCTACGCCTATGTATAAAGTGTTACCACCTTCCTGAGCTTTGACAAAGAGAGTTATAGCATCTGTTTGAATAATGGGTATACATGTTCAAAGCTTAACCCATAGTCAGTCTAGGTACACATCACTCTCACTGCAGATGTACATAGGCCTACTTAATTGACATGTACGTATGGGAGTGGTATCCAGGAATTGTACCATGTTTAATTGATCTAGATATGTCACTTTCCGATGTCAGCAGAGAATCGATGGAGATGTTCACTTCTGTGTGAGGTGTGAATGGTTATGTCCTACCCACCATGTGATAACTCATGGATTTGGAATGTCATGGCTGTTGTAAATTTCCATACAATGTTCAGTTAGATTTTGAGCTAGAAAAGGTCAAAGGTTATCTCTGTGTTCCAATTAAGTTTTCATACTTAATAATGTTTCTTTCTTTCTGTCTGTCCATCTGTCTGTTTGTCTTTCTGTTTCCAGGCATTAATGGCACTCTTTGTACTAGCCTCCAAGGATGGTTGGGTAGATATCATGTACAATGGCATTGACGCTGTGGATATCGACCAACAGGTATGTTTATAAAGTCCGACAGTTTTTGGAGTATCTTAAAGCTGTTCAAAGCCTCAATAGCAGTTTCCTCAGATTTTGGAGTCTGAGCATCAAAATACAAAACTTATCATAATGAAGTTATCAGTAACCGTAATAACATCCATTATGACTATAGAGTATGGCGGTCATGAAGGTTTGCTATGTTATTAGTTTAAGAAGTTCAGTTCCTCCTTGATAGCAAAGCTGTTTGCCTTTGAAATTTGTGTCCTGAAAGGATCGCTAATGGCAAAAAATTTGCATTTTCAAAGTGTAAAAGATTAGGATAAAACAACTATAATCAGTGCAGTGTATATTTTAGTACCCATCTTAGCTTCTAGAAATAACTCTGGAAAATAATAATGTCAAAGCGGCTGAACCACCTAGTTTAATACATTGATGGCAGATTATCATGAAGTCAGCTCTTCAGGATCATCAAAAATATCAATTGGAGTCATGTATAAATACAGTCTTTCAACTTCTTTTTTTCAGAATAGATTATAGTAAAATTCATCCTTTGATTGATTATAAAAGCTAAAATGTCTTGGTAAACGGTCGATAAATCTTCTTTTCCTTTTTTCTCTCAGCCTCAACGTGACCACAACGAGTTTCTCATCCTGTACTTCATCTCGTTCCTGCTCATCGTGGGCTTCTTCGTCCTCAACATGTTCGTTGGGGTGGTGGTGGAGAACTTTCACAAGTGCCGGGAGCAGCAGGCCGCCGAGGAGATGGCCCGGAGGCTGGAGAAGCGCAGGAAGAAGATCGAGCTGGCCAAACAACGTAGGGAAAAATTGAGGCGCAAAATGCTCAGCAGGGGAGAAATAGACGAGTTTTGGGAGAACGGTTTGTCCGTAGATGTCTTTTTTCGTCCTGAGGTTTCCGTAGGGTGTAGCTTGGTGTGGAAAGAGTCTTTCTAGCTCAGTATTGTTTTTGTGCCGTGTTTTGTAGACATTACAGTAGAATGAATGATTTTTTTTCTCGGGGCTCTCTTGGTGTGGCTCTGAATTGTTTAATGTGCGGTATATCATGTTAGGTACTTAAGGGGGTGCTTTACTGACTTCCTCTGTCCACGTCTTTTGGCTTTCGCTTGTTTTATCACTCTGAAAACATTTTAACAGAAAACAGTAATATGAAAAGAAAAAAAGTGGTGGGGGTGGAGGGGGGAGATAATTTTTAAAATTATATTTGCTCCATAATTGTTTTTAATATGCGGCAAGGAAGTCATATAAGTCGTAGTAGAACTTCACAACGGGTTTGCTGGAAATGACCACAGCTACAAGTGATCATCATTGCTAAGAGTTTTATACTCAGTTTGGGAGGTCTCTTTCTAGATTAGCTTTCATACATCAGTGACAGTAGCAATTGAAAAACACAAATTTAGTTAAATCTTGTAGTTTCATATAGGTGCCCTTGCCTTTCTGCCTTTTATAGAAAGGTTAGTCAATGGACTAGTGGCGGGAATAGGTGTGGGAGATGTATAGAGTGTGGTGGTGGGGCCGATCTGTAGGGTACTCCCTCCTAGCCTCCAACACACCCCACCCCCTTTAAATGTAATCTGAAAACGTTACTACCATGGACAAAGCTTGTGTTATATGTAATGTTACACAGCTGCCTGGAGAAATGATAAGCCCTCAATAGTAAGAGCATCACCATGACAACACAGATTTACAAAATGGCTGCTCCCGGTCACGACTTTTTAAACTAAAGATTTCTCCCAAACTGAGCAAGATTTTTCTTAGCTGTTTCAGCAGAGTTGCTCCTCACACAGGTCTCTCTCATATAAGATAAAGATGATGGTTGGGGCTTTTTTTTAACCTTTAAGCAAGTATTTAACTTCCCAAACAAAACAGAGCCACATCAAGAGGTGTCTCATTGGCAGTGGAAATCTGATAGAACAGTCGATAAGTAAGTATGCAACATTTTGAAAATACGGCTGAGAAATCTCTGGCCCGAAGGCCGTGTAGTATTCTTTGGGAATGCTCGTTTCCTCTTTCTCTCTCTGCTCGTCAATTTCTTCTCCGTGAGTAGCTGCATTTTAATATATCTATCTCTTGTATGAATTTAACAACAACTTTTAATCTCTGCTCGCATATTTACGACCAAAATATGACGTCTTTCTTTTATATCGAAGTTGAAGTGTATATCTATCTATCTATAAAGGTGTTTTGAGGATACTCATCAGTGTTTGTACACATATTTTAAAAGTTGTTTAAAAATTCAATGAATTTTTTTGCCAGAGAAGGCAATTTTGTAAATAATGGATATGGTGTTCCAAGAAAAGTGTTGCTTGTATGTGGTGGAGGGGTATCTGTTGGAGATCCGAACAGCTCAACCGGTTGTGGGTTTCCTTGCTTGAAACAAAAATTGCAACTTTGATGTAGGACTAACAATCTCTAGCTTCAAGCTCATGAAGTACTCTTGGGAATGTCCGTTTCCTCCTTTTCTCTCTGCTTATTAATATCAAAACTTTCTGAACGTCATTTTTATGAACTAGAGACAGAGTCATAGTAATTTTACGGTGACCAAATCAAAAAAGTCATTGATATCTTAAAGGGGCTCTGTAACCATGTCAAAATTCAACAGAGGGTGCTGTCCTATAAAGTTCTACAAAACTTGACCGCACAATGAGTCGATCACTATTATATACAACTTTTGTCCATGATTATTGAAGAAGAGATCATTTGACACATATTTCAAGTCAAAAAAAAAGAAGTCAAGTTTCAAGTCCAAATAATTGTTTAAGCATTATAAACTATTCTGCTATCTAAAGCACTTTTTTGTTTGGCCAAACTGCACAGGTGGAACCTTGAACTTAGTCAATCCCCCAGCATGTCTGTATACAAGTTCTTCTGGTGTGTCCGCATCTTTCACGAGATGTGACTTTGATTCAGAGATCTGTATAAACAGTTCACACGCATTAGGACAGATGTGAAAGCGTCCTCTGTGGAAATGATGGGCAGCCTCATCGTAAAATTAGCATCAGTGTCAGTAAAAAGATTTTGAAAAATAACGTAAAAGTCACAGATATCCTTACTAATATTAAATTCTGCAATTAATACTTGAGAAAGTTGGGATTTCATTGAAGTGGTTAGAAGTGAGTTTAACGAAGATTGGAAAGCCACCAGTCTATAATATCAGTTCAACAGGATGTTTAAATTGTCAAATAACCTTTGACCTCATCTTGATTTCATTACCTAAGTCCGTGAAATGCCTTTCTGTCTTCACTGCAAGGCACAATTACTCATTGAAACATAATATTGTTAACTATCGATTTCATTACTTTCCATTGTTTTCCAGGTGGGGGATGAGAAGGGGAGGTCAACAGTTTCATTGATTGAAACATAAAAATTTGTGAAATATTGATTTCATTTTTATTTATGATTTGCCAGGGTAGGGGTGTTGGGGATTAGTAAACAGCGTCATTTGTACAGTTTGTATAGCATTGAAATCACTTTAAGCTACACTTGAAGTAGTCTTTCTCAAAAACTCAGTGTTACGGAATATAGCAAGACCTTTGTCTGAGAGTCACAGAGATATCACTTCTCGCGATGTCTGAAAATTATCTTCACTTTGATTCGTAACTTTCAGGAGCATTAGAACTGCCTTACTATGAGAACTTTTCCAAGTTCAGGATGAAGATACACAACATGGTAACACATCGTTACTTTGACCTTATCGTGGCACTTATAATCTTCCTTAATGTCATCACCATGGCGCTAGAACATTACATGATGCCTCCGGTGAGTTATCTCTCTGTCTTCCCATCTATTTTTATGGTTTATTTTAATTTCTTTACAGAGGGACATTTGCCTCGCATATCTTGTCAAATTACGAATTTTGTATCCAGAATACTGCAGT